>JAULBZ010000029.1:0-53452 GCA_032360805.1 Neoturris breviconis
GCAGATGTGACTGTTTATGTGGATTTGAAAGCATTTCCAAGTAGCAAAATTTCCCTTTTCGTTCTATGACAACAAACCGATTAAAATGGGTGACATTTAAATCGACCACCGGGAGAGTGCTCCTTTAAGTAATTGATAGAAATGAAATTTACATGGTTTGTATGAAATCAAAGTTTGAAAACCGTAACAACTCCTTATTTGTTTTTATTGCACGCAATATATCTTCTAGTAAATGTAACTGTTCACTTATAAAAATTAATTCTTTGACCCAGATATTTTAAAAATGTGCGTCCGACTTCACAATACCCTATTGTTTAATTGTTTAATTTTCTAAATTAGGGCTCCTTTGCTCCTTTTTTTACTAAAAGCCCCTCTTCTCGAACATCTGTGTACAATCGGTGAAAAGTTATTTGTATGTTTTACCTAACACTTTATTTACACTATACACTATCCAATATAAACATCATTTTTATACGGTAGCTTCCAATTTTACTATATTTTGTACTTTGAATAATATTTTATCGCAACTTCAATCTCAGGGCTTCTTCATCCGTGATTTATTGGAGAGAAAAACTGCTGTGATGCGGAGGTAGACTTTTATTGCTGTAGGGACATTCTACTGGGCATTTGACGTCGGAGCAATGCCGAAACTGACGTTGATCTGACATGTGTTTGGAGGGATACGTTAATATGATGAACATGATATGGAGTACATTCTTTCTTTCCATAGGTTTATATATAAATGGTTTTACAATGTTCACAGAATAACATACGTATTAGGTATAGTTGGATACATGATTATTATGTGCACATTTCTTGGTCTAAATCTACTGTTTATGATACCACCTGAATATGCAATGGGTGCTGGTGTTACTATTATATTTTATGGCTTATATTTTGGTATCCTTGGACGAGATTGTGCTGAAATATGCACAGAAAAGATAGCAGCTAAAATGGGGGTGAGTATTAGTATTAGTATTTTTTGGACATACTGGTACCATATTTGAAAATTCCAGGTAAATCCTTATCGTTTTTTGGTGTTAGAATTGAGTAATAATGTATGAATAATTTAGTACCGTAAATCCTCGAATCAGTTCCTTTAAGGTTGATTTACATTAACCTATTGGCTTTTGCACGGTATTTTCCAACTAATGGAAATTAACTCTTTACTCGAATAAGCCTCCATATCACATTATGGAATAAGCTACCAAGTATTTAGATGACAGCTTATTATAATTTACATGGAAGCTTATTGGAGGTATATGTTAAAAGAATGATAGAAGACGTGTTTCAATGCAAGTATATAAACTTAAATGGCAGCTTTCTATACTGAATAACAACGAAGAATCCATTTCGAACAGAACTAGAAAAACTTGACACATTCACTTGAGCTCTTGCAGGATGATGGCATACTAGACAATGGACATTATTGTGTTTAAGCAAATTCTATACTATTTTATACTTCATGAAAAGTCGTTATTTTGTTTCTATAATCTAGGATTACGATTTATATGTGTAGCATTTATAGTATTATGTTTTATAGTATTACAGTGAGAATGGTCTGCCTTCAAAACGCCTTCTACCAAATATATGTGCAGTATGCGGAAATGAATTAACATTAAATGCCATGGAAGATGTTGAAGAAGAAAATATTGAAAAAACATACAAATTATCTTGTGGACATCTGTATCTTTTTCTTATTTATTGTTGAATGATGGGTATTTATGCTGGACTCTGTTCTAAAAGTCTTGAATATCTTTTAGCGAATAGTCTTATAGACCTTCAAATTTCGAAAATGATATTTACGAAAAAATGAACGCGGTATTTGAATTCTGTTAGTCTACAAACACTCACATAAATAAGGTAAAATTCGAGCAAAAATTCTGAATTTCCACTGAGATAAAATACCTTAAATCTACTCGGATAAATCTCTGAGATAAATCTCTAGGGTCTTCAAGTGGTCGTTTTCCGTATTTACGTTTTACTTGTGGTGTGTATTGCTTGTTGAAATTCGTAAAATGTCTCATAATTTATGTAATTGGTTGTAGATGCAAATTTCCAGATCAAGTCGTTAATTGGAATCAACATCCTGTTTGGATCAAATTTTCGTGCAGAAAGTGTGAAAAACATAGTAACTAAACGTTTATAAATCAATAAAATAGTTGCCCCATTCGAGAAGTTTCTGTGGATTAATTTTCGATGAAGAATTGCCTAAAAATTCTAACTCGTCTAGAGTTAGGCTTAAACTTTTCTCAAATAATCTCAATTTGAAACATTTAAATGTATTACGATACAAAATTTCAGCCCGATTAACCATGCTGAGAATTAGCCCTGAGCATAACTTTTGGTAAAATTTTTGCTACAGAATAATTATACAGAAGTTGACTTGCACCATTGACTAGCACCATTTTATATATCACCACCTGGTCAGAAGCCAATTGTAAAGTCTGGCAGCTAATTTTATACTTACAGATGCTCTAGCTGCTCTTTACATTCTTTACATTCGCTAAAATGTTCAATTTATGATTTTTGTTGACTTTGAATTTTTTCACTGTTTATAAGGATTTGACCAGAATTACATTTGGAATTAGAAAGTTTTTGAAAATTGACTTTTCTATGAGACTAGTTATTTTAAATTTTGGGGAAGCTCTCTCCTCAATTATTTGAGATGATAAGAAATATAAAAAATAATTTTTAAAATTTCAAGAATTGAGGTCTCCATTTTGATTTTGGTTAGCTTTCTTAAATTTTGAAATAACTTAATAGTATATTCACTTAGTTTATTACTACTAAGAGTACTCCCAATACAAATTAGTAATATAGCTAATGGCAATACAAAATTCAACAGAGAAAGATATTTTTAATAAAATAATCTTATGAAAATATAATCACTCCCAATTCAAACAAGAGCCCTATAGGGCTGGAGATTTGTGCGCTTTAAGGCACTAAAACCACGACAACACTCTCCTCTGCAGAGCCTTACTCGGGCGCAAATAACCAGTGCGTGCCCGAAAAAAACAATCATCAGTGATGGAGTGTTCAAAAATCCAAAAAAAGAGCAAAATTTGACAAAGGTGGAGTGCCTTCTTTATTTTGCAGCTGCAATATGGTTTTCTGATTTTTGCATTTCCCATTATTAAGCTAAATCGAACTAAAAATAGAGACTATGCCGAGAAACACTTAGGTTAGAGATTAGTCTCCGTAAAAAGCCACTCATCTCGGTAAAAACCTCCATTAGGGTTAGGGTTAAGATTTAACTGTTTTTAGATTTTACTTTGTTGTTGGTTTTAATTAGTATTTGTAACTAACTGTTTACCAACGTTAAATAAATGTTTACTTACTTAAACACACAAGTGAAATATGAGAAAGTTTGTTTTAATCATAGTCACTATCATTGTGACTATTTTTTAATAAACGTTGTAGACCTTTGTAACTGGATTATTCCGCCTGTCACTGGGCAGTCCCGCTTGCTCCGCGTTTTAGTATCGACGAATGACGTAGCTAAATAGAAGGTAACTACATCTTTACTGCTCTCTTTTTCTGGTTTATAAATCAGTGTGCACTTGTAACTAGGTACCTGCTATTCGTCGTCAAGAGAAGCGAGAAATATAAATAACGTTTGTTCTCAAGCTTATTTTCTGCATATTCATGCTGTATGTGAAAGTTCAAGATTTTAAATATTTTCTTCGTTGCATCGACTTGGGTGAGCGTTTAGTTGACAAAGGTCTAAGAGAGAGAATTTGTCAGTACCTATCTATTGATCTAACGAGATAAAATAAGAAATAATATTACTCTTTTCGGATTGTACTATTATAAATTTTCGACCAGATGCTAATGAAACAGTTTTCCTAACTTTACCCATACAGTCACAAGACTTTTTTCTTGAAATTTCATAAGATCTTTTGCATCCACAGCACTCACTGCTGCGAAACAAGTGAAGGTTATCAATAAGTTTCCCAGAATTAGAAGAAGATTATTACGTGAAAATGTACTATTGTGGACTTATTTACCAAATAATTAGATTTTAAATCTACAACCTCGATACCAGGCTTCCTATAAATCAGAATAGAGGAAGCACTGAGATTGAGGTTGCTAAATTCTAAATATATAATAATAGCTTTTGTTTGGAAGCAGTCAATTTAAAATATTACAATACATAACAACACAGTTCAATTCTTAATAACATTTGAACGCCATGCTTAAGTTGTTTATAACAATCTCAGAAAATAGCTGACTAAGCAAGATTTTCGTTTACGATTCTTGGATACCAAAAAATTAGCCAAGGGTTATCCAAAGATTTGCTGCTTCGCACAAATCAATTAGTAATATTATAATGACAATACACAATTCAACAGAGGAAGATTTATAATAAAAGAAACTTATAAAAAGATAATGAATGATAAAGAAAATTCTGTTACATTGTTCTATTCTCTAGTGCTTATTTTATATATCACCACCTGGTCAGAGGCCATTTGTAAAGTCTGGCAGTTAATTATATACTTATACATGCTCTAGCTGTATGGTTATTAGCCCATCAAACAAAGTTTTGATGAGTTATTGCTATCACTTTGCGTCGGCGTCATTGTCGGCGTCCCGCTTTTCTTAATAGACCATGTTCCCGAAGTGCTACCAGCATTCGTGGCGATATCTTAGAAAGATTTCGATTTCTTCCACTCGGTCCCGAGTTTTAGGCAAAAATGGTCCAAATTGCATTTTCGGTCCAATGGACCTAGAAGGCGTGGTACCGTCTTAAAATTTGGTTACGACGTTCTAGGCAATATTATTAGACCGCTGGCCAATTGTTTTTCAATTTCGTCAACTCGGGACGGAGTATTAGCGAAAATGGAATTTTTTCAAAAGTGAAGCCTTAGAGAAATTTTTTGCACATTTGATTTACAAAAATATAATGACTCCCAATTCAAATTAGTAATATAATGACAATACACATGATGAATAATAAAGAAAAATATATTCTTCTGTTATATTGTTCTATTCTCTAGTGTTTTATAATATCAGCTAGTAAAAACCATGGATTCATAAAACTTTTAGGTCTAGCAAAAACCATCCTTTGTATAGATAGTATAATACTATAACATAGGTGTATTCTCTATTTTTTATTTAATGTGTACATAATGCTATGATGTATAATGTGTATGCAATTCAGTGACTTTGGGGCATTGCTTTATGCTGTGATTTGAAATTTCACTACTCTCCTCCACAGTGACTTGACATATTTTCACCCTGAGAATGGTGTTTCATGTGTTTATTTGACCTGAAACTTTATCATCTTTATAAAGACATTTCAAACACTGTATAATGTGTGTATGCAAATCATATTTATGTGCTAAGGTTCAACTTTCACTTGATTTGGTGGACTACTTTCAATACCGTACCTTTGATTTCTTAATTTTCTCCTTAACTGTGCTGACAGATTTCACGAATTTTGTATACGAGGCTGGTGCATTGTTGGCAAGAAACAAACATGTCCTTACTGTAAAGAAAAAGTGGATCTAAAGAGAATGTTTAAAAATCCGTATCCTTTTCAATTATGTACATTCGATATTGTATCTACGTATAAGCAATTATACGTGAACTTAAATTATCGAGTTTTTTTTACCTCTTGTCTGACATCCAACTGATAGTCAATTTAACGAAGACGCCAGAGACAAAACAGACGTCGTGTAACTATGAATACCTGCAAGAAATTTACAGTTATCCAAATTATATGTGTTTATTAAAGTTCTTATGGAGTGTTTTTTGCGTGTAAATGTAGAAACTGTAAAAGTTGGTTGTTTCCCGGCAAGAATAACATTTCAGTGTGTGTCTCCCAGTTTTGTGCTTCAGTGGCAGTAAAGACCACGTAGTACTATTTGCCAGCGTATTTGAAAGTTATGCTTTTTTAGCCAAGCTACTAGAATCCTTAACACATATACGTCAGTTGGGAAAGACCTCATATTTTATTTGGACAACTTCTTGATTGGCTTCGTTACTTCATTGTATGGTTACCTATAATTATTGTCTTGGTTCGTGCTATCAATTATGGACTCGGCCTGGAATGAAATAGTCATTAGAATTTTTTAAATATTTTAATTTGCTAATATATGTATTTTTTTGAGTACTGCAGATAAATCTGTTCTTCCTCAAATTTTCACATAATAGATCTACGTATAAATGATAACTTAACTGATCCTTTATTTACTTTATTTTTCGTTTTCCTTCGTGTCAAATGTATTAACTCTTAAGCTTAGTTCCCACCGCGGCGATAACCGCGGCGATGAATCTCATCGCTGAAAGTGAATAAATTTCGTCGCCCAAACTTCGTCGCCCAAACTTCATCGCCTATTCAATTCTCCAAGAAATGTACTTCTTGTCGTAGTTACTAAAGGCGAACACACTAGAACCCAGCAGAAACTAACTAGAACCGCCCAGAATCTGAGAGCTATGAACATTTTGGCCAATGTTAAATAGACGAAAAAATTCGCCAGACACCTGTCCTGTTTGGATTTAGGCCAAAAAATTAAAAATGCCTCGTTAACGAAAAGATGTCGTTGACTGTGTGGTAATACAGTTCAGTTTATCTACTATAAATTAGACATATTTACAAGTACATGGAAGCGAAGCGTTGGCTGCTCAAAGTATAAACTTGTTGCAATGCAATAACTTCCATTTTGTACAGTTCTTCTTTTTGCGCTAATTACCCAGTGGACAAATAACATGTTTAAAGTCCGTGGTGAAGACGCTAGAACAACGTTTGAAAGCGTTTTTCCAGACTTTGAACAAGTTTTATCCACTGGTTTTGCTTATGTTGACTTTAGCTAATCTGCAGGGGTCAACCTCGTACCCAGGGCTTCTTGACTTTCTTGAAAAACAGAAAGCGCTTTCCGTTTTTCAAAAAAGTCAAGAAGCTCTAGGTACGAGGTTGTGGGTGTCAACTTAGAATTTCACGATTGCGATATAGTTGAGTGTAGGCTATTGGCGTTATTCTTGATTTTTGATGTGCCAATTACGTATATGGACAATTAACATTTTCATAAGCATATAACTAAATTATGGTTTTGTTTATTGCTTGCCAATCCTCCATTTATTTACGTACAACGGTAATTAGCGTTTAAGTTGGTGAATTACCCAGGCTAATTAAATCTTGTCAACAAAAAAAGTTTTGAAGTACATAATCGATTATTATTAAAAACTATTCATCGTCTGTTGTAGCGGATGACATTGATGATTTATTCCGCTGTACAACATCTTTTTCTATCATTTACATAGGTGTTGATTATTTTTGGAAGGTGATAATTCATTTCCTTGTCTGATTGATTCATTTGAACTGTCGCTTATTAACCAAAACTTTATTAAAAAATATTAACCTTTATGTTCCCAGGATACGGTATTTTCTTTTTTTCGGTATTCAAAAATACGATGGGAAACTTACATAGGCCATGCTTAGGTCTGGTCCCTGAATTAATATTCAAGGAGTCAGTTGCAAAGTTCGTTGATACAACAATTTCCTTTGTAGATTTATTCTAGGTTTCAATTTCTTTGAATATTCCAAAATGACGAACGCCATAAGTGATTGGAATGATATGAGGTGTCTTAAGTTTACGAAAGGTCCCTGCTGGCACGTGACGTTTTTTCAACGTAAAAAATGCGTCGTTTTGGCATTCTGACGTCAAAACACGTATTTTTTGATCTCATGAAGCCATTGGCTATGCATTGGTAGAACTTGGTTTTAAACGACTCAATAGGGCCTGATAGCGTGTAGCCATAAAAACGACGGCTTTTTGATGTTGATCAAACTTAACTCGTCAGCAGGGTGACTTTTGACGAATGCAATAAATCAATTTATAACAATTTCAAGTTATCGCGATTAACTTCTCGCTATTTTCACAGTTGTCATTCTCTCAATACTACATATATGTGTCGCGTTCGCTGTGTGCGGAAGAAAGGTAGCTATGACAATATCCATGCTAGATTTTAATAATGAATTTTTTTATTTATAACTTATATGGATTTAAATATAACAGTTGTAAGAAAAATAGATTACACAATATTAGTTATATATGTGAGTTTTCTCTGAGTATACTTATTGCGATCTCAATTTTATGTCCAACGCATTCCGGTTCTATTGTAGAAAGTTCAAAACTTAGTACACTAGCCTCAGTCCAAATGCACGTACATTTCTTTCTTCGAGATAAAAGAGACGACCTTCATTTGGAACGAGGATTGGCGCTTTTCTTCTTTACGTTGATAAATATGTAAGAACGATAATATCCTGTTCGTTCTGAGTATTTTTTTATTATTCTCCTACTCTCATTTGTTCTAATCAGCATGTAAAACTTCTTTGGTAAAGCCTTATTATTACTAATTATAACATAAAACATTAAAAAACAACGATGACAATCGTAACGGACATCGTAAATATATATTAGTAGTGTGGTTAACGACAAAATTATAAATTCCGTTAAGGTGAATCAGTCAACAAGAAGTTGCTATAGAACAATTAGCACAACCTTGTAAAAAATTTTGTTCTAAATTTTAACGCAACCCCGACTCCAGTGACTTTTCCCCTAAAGCAAGTATATCTTACTTAAATGAAGTCTGGACTCGAGATTGTTATTCTATTGTAGTCTCACAAATTGTCACAGGAAAAAACATAAGAAAGAAAAAAACGAATACTTCCCGTATACTCTGTTTTGCCATGAAATATATTTATCTCGCACACACAAACCATTCATCTTTTAAAACCTATTATACTACCTCGTTGGTTATAATTAAAGAAACGGACTTTTCAAAATATTTCGATAGTAACAAGATATCCTTATCCCTTTTAGGAATGAATAGGAATAACTAGCCCTGGGAACGAGGTCTGATTGAGTAAATTGTGTATCTTTAACTCATATTAATTCTATGTAGTTTCTTATGATTGAAGTTTATCGACTGGTATGAAACAGGCTGCAGGAATCCTCACTCAATTACTACAATTCACACAGTATATAGACGGTAGAGTTTATCGTCTTACGAAAATAAAATCTAAAACTTTCCAGGTCTGGTCCAGTCAACTATAGATAGCGGGATTTACGTAAAAGCTTCGCTTCCCATCTTTGTTGTTTTCCTTACACATTTCTTAAATAAATAAAGATAGAACGAACATAATCTATCTTTTTCTCTCTGTTTTTCTCCTTGGTTTTTCTTTTACTCGATTCTTGAGTGCTTCCATTAGGTCCTCCCGTAAATTTTATTTTGAACTTTCCGCTCCTCGATTTTGATTGGCTAGTGTTCTGACAAATCTTAAGTGTAAACAAAGATATGCGGTAGCCATTATGGATTCTATTTTCAAGTCTAAATGGCGACGAAAGATTTTAAATAAGATCGCGTAGTAAAGAAGTTATAATTACTCTTAATTTTCTCGATTATATGCCACAGTACACATTTCATAAGGTGTAGATTTATTTAACGCAAATGGTTCCTAAAATTGGATGAAAGTTTTTGAAAATGAGCCCTCCGAAGAAAGATAAAAAGGTACAGTATATATATGTAAACAAAAATCATACTAGAATTTATCTATTATTATTTGTTTTCGTTTTCAGATTTCTCATTTCTTCTTTGCTGACCATAAGTTTTTACTTTTCCCTTATCAGAATCGTATTACATATTTGTTTTCTCTAACAGAATTCTAAAGCTGCAAAAGATGAAAATGTCGCTCTTTCTTTACTGGATCATATGATACATTGCAGTCGCTGCGGAACTATTTGTCCTGGATATTCTACTAATAACTGGAGGTAGGTTCCTTCTTCATAAGGATTATGTATTATCATAAAGAATTTTCTTTCCAAAAAGATAATGCCATATAGCTAGCTAGTCATGTTAAACTTTTATAATAATGTGATATAGTTTTTGAATACAAGGAACAATAAATAATGCAAAACTTCATCTGTGCTGAATCACTTTTTGAATGTCCATTTCTAAAACTTTGAAAAATGATCATAATATCTCAAGACTAATGACTGGAGATACCTTTGTGTGAATTAAAATATTGATAAGTTGTTGGACAAAAAATACAATTTAGCATCAGTAACCTCTTGCCGAGTCCAGCATCAACTGTCAACACCTTTGATCTCAAAAAATGATGCAAACATATACTTCTCCTTAACTAATGGGCTTAATTAATAGGAACTATACCTATTTGAAATAAAATTGTTTGCGTAGTCTGTCCTAATTTTCACCAGATATTTACTTTTTGTATTGATGCCACAGCAATTTCTTTTCACTGGCTGAATGCCCTAATATACCTAAATCTGGTTTCCTTAGCCAATTATTTTCTTATTTTATTTATTATTGTAACTGCTATTGATAAGTAAAATATATTATCTTATATCTTATCTTATCTAACCTTGCTTTCTATAAGGAACTTGTTTATAAACATTTCACACTGACCACACTTATACTTAAATTAATATTACATGTTGTGAGCCAAACTACCATATTTGTGCTGCTACTACTTGGAAACATCACATGTACAGTATGAAGCTAACAAAAATTTATGAAAAATTACTTGCCACATGAACATAATAACATAATATAAAACTCTTTGGTAACATACCCTCTCATGCATTTGTGTCAAGTCACTATCACCCGTCTATTGTTCCATTTCATCCGCAAGTAAAAACATAACCGTTTTCAAGCTAATTTTGTTTGGTTGTTTTATAAACTATAGATAGCTACCTACATTTGTGGGTCCCGCATAAAGTCGCAGATAATTTTCAGAATGAATGAAAGAAAGTAAAATCGCGGTAGGAAAGCGTTCTGTGTAATATGCATACAACAATGCGAAAAAATATTAGCAAAAAATCGACCAATAAAAGATATTACATTTTGTGCATAGACCGAACTAAACAAGCGAAGGTCTTACGTAGGCTAGGCAATATTAGCAGCGGTAAACAATAGAATGTATATAAACATTGAACATTATTGTGATTCATTCTTTACTACGAACTTTGAACAGTTTTTAACTACTGGGCTGATCTGCTGAATTTTTTTCTGTGATCAACGCTTGGTTTTTCTTCCAGCTGAAAACAGCTATGTCTCGCGGTTTGATTATTACAGATATTTTTTATACCTGATAATAAATTGAACTTATTTGAACTATCACTTGTATATTAGTCTGATGAAACCAAACTGATCCTCTCAACCTTTCTTTGTATTTTTTACGGCTGAGTTTTTTAGGGAAAGCAATATATTAAGACACATATTATTAATCAAGACAATAACGTTGTGATGGACCCCATACAGTTTGGCTTTTTCAGTCTACATGTATATATGTGGCCGTAACTTTGCTTGGAAAAAAATGTTTACTGATATAGTGTCACAGAAAGAACCAAATTTTATATATATATATATTGCCATTGTCTGAATTTATATGCATATTTCTTAAGATGGCAGTATTGTGATGTGGCAATAATAGGACAGTTTATGCTAAGTGTCAAATATACATGTTACTTTGTAAGGTTTTTGTACCATTGTCGTTAGTTACACTGTTTATATATCTTTGCTCACAGATTTTACTTCAATTTTTTATCTCTTAGATTTTCTCTCGTGGGAAAATAAACCCACTCAAAATAATGTAGATATGACTGCGCACAAAAATAAATCTGCACATAGGTATGTGTGTGTGCACAAAAGAAGTAGTTATTTCGATAAAAGGTACAGAGAAAATGAATAGAGCCCTGATAAAAATGGAGATAATTTTTCATAAGAGATATATAAAAGAACATGAAAAGTAAGATAAGGAGAATAAATCCATTTACGTCACACAGTCACTTATAAAAATATTATATAAACGCCATCTTCGAATCAACCTGTTATTGTTAATACACTCATTTGACACTTCAGATATGCAAGAGAATATTTTATTGGATTAAAATTATATATGAAAATATCAATTACAATCACAAACTAAGATGGGTGTAAGTAAGGGGTCTTGTTTCCAAAGTATGTAAATATTGTATAATGTAATTATGTAAAAGAATTTAAGTGTTTGTAATAAAATAAACTGCCTATAATAAAAAAAAAACATTTTGTTTAATTAAATTCAGGCTCATAGATTATTAGATTCTGCAAAGCTAAAAAATGGTTTTGTAGCTGCAATTATACTAGTATTTTGACAGAGAACAGCGGAATTACATTGTTTACTAACAAATAACAGCACGTTGTACATTGTTTACTAACAAATAAATGTTGTTTATTATGGATTAAATTACATATGTTGAAAGAAATCAAAGAAAATTTCAAATCATTTTAAGTAAACAAGAACAATGACACCTGCATATCTTTAAATTACATTGTTTTATTTACATTTTAAACATTCATAAATTTTTAATCACAACTTATTTTACTTCAGAAATTTTTCATGTGTTACTTTAGGTTTCTCCTCCCCCTTGTATTCAAAACGAAAATATTTTACTTTTTGATTAATAAGGTTGATAAATTCTTGTCTATGTAAATATATTATATGATATTGTTAAAAAAACCTGTTCAATCATAGTTGCTTGGTCATAGTTGCATTATAAGAATGTTTGACAAATTTTTCACATTCTAAAAAACTTATTTATATATATATATATGTATAACATAAATATATATGCAATATATAATGAATTTGTGTGATTACTTCTGCTTCTTCTTATATTTCAATGTTTCTAATACTTACAAAGTTCATATGAGAATAATTTAACATTTGAATATGAGATACTGTGATAGAATAAATAAATGCACTTACAATTATGTGATTGAGAAAAACTCACAAAATATTTAATATAAATATTTATTTAAAAAATTACATGTTTCAACTGTGCAGACGAAAATGATTAATTTCCAGACAGTTTCATAATATAGAATTGACCCAGTTATTATTCTTATAGCTTGGTGTGGTTTTCAACTTTTTAGTATAAAGTTT
Organism: Neoturris breviconis; assembly: GCA_032360805.1. NCBI lineage: Eukaryota > Metazoa > Cnidaria > Hydrozoa > Anthoathecata > Pandeidae > Neoturris > Neoturris breviconis. The sequence goes on from JAULBZ010000029.1 coordinate 12,950, forward strand.
ATTTCCATAATAGTGATCACATGTGGGAAAGATACTCATAATAATGGTTGTTATGTATTAAAAATACAAAATACAAGGACTTTTATTAGTAACCCATCCTTAAAAATATTGTGATAAATTATGCTGTTCCTAAAACATGGTTATAACTAGAATATGTAAAGTTACTTTAAAAATACTTCTGTTCACCAATTGGATTACAGACATTTTGAAATGTGGCAGATAGTTTCAATCTGTAGAAAATGATTTTCATATATTCAACAAAAATCTCCAGTTATAAAATTGTCTTTTAAGAAAAATTAGGTTAAATGTTGCTGTTCTCCATCTACTATATAACTATAACACAATTGATCATGTTACAAATTACTCTAAACCAATGAACTTAAACTGTGAATCATATCATTTCTTTATTTGGTAAATTGTGCCATGCTCAAATGTCACTCCTCCTGATTTGTTTTATCTTATTTTGACCACTGGATTCAGTGAGCTTTGTTGTTAACATAAATATGTTGCTAATAATATTACTATTGGGATGACTGCATCTTGTTGCTCAGTACTTGTTTTGAAGGTAAAGTACAAATCTTTGAAGCTTTGCTTTCATGCACATGTGAAAAACTTTTTTAAAAATTATGAATTAAAAAAAAAATACAGTTATTATCAAGAAGAATGAAAAGGGAAAATGCAGAATAATGTTAGAGATTTTACTTTTGTTCAACATACAGTTGTCGAAATAAGAGTAAATGATCACTATGAAGGACAGCTTTGCTTCAGAAGCTCAAACAATACTTCTCCACAATAATTATTTGGTTTCTAGCACTGAACATGCACCAGTGTATTTTAAAATGTGTGAATTGTGATCATGTGTGACAATTATTGATGTCACATGGCAATAAACAAATATTTTGAAATACACATACTGTGCGTCAGGCTAAAACTGATCAATTATTTCCTTAAGCTTATTAAGCAAATTGGACCTAGTTTCAAATTCAAAATAAGATTTAAATTTTGACATTGCATAAAGCTGCTACCACATAAAAGCATTGAATGAGTTAATTAATATTAAGCTGCAAATCCTGCTTTAATCACAGAATTTTAATTAGATGATTGTGCTAATGGAATTATACCTCAATATACCTATTAACTAGAAAATATTCTAGAAATATAAAACAATGATGGTTGACAATAGGCTAGCCACTAGGCTAATAAGGGGAGGGGCGTATGTGTTGCTTCATATATATAAATATATATATATATATATCAGATTTTAGCACTGTAAAACATAATATTTTTAGCATTTTTAAGTTTTAAAGTCTTTAAGCCTAAAGGCTGGTTTCCACTATAATATATTTAGTGTAGGAGCAGGATTGGAACGGGATAGCAGGTCATGCGAAGCTCAATATTTTGCTGTCTTGTTGTTGGTTAATGATCCCATGTTGTTCCGTTCCCCACCAAAGTTGAACTGAGTCAGGCATGGATCCTGAACAAATCCATGAATCTTTGGATACGCGAGTTTTCTCGAGTAAATTATTTCTACAGAATGGGCGAGAGCTAATAATTATGCTTATTCTGTCGGCAAACAACTTCAAAAAAAGTCCGCAGTAAATAATAGCCTTGAAAAAAACATTCTAGTGTCTTTACTGGACTTTGAACAAATTTTTGCCTACTTGGTTTGTTGGAGATAGTTGAGGTGGATTTATCGTTTTACATGAGGAATGACTCAATATCTTCAAACTTATTTATGCTAAACCTTTCATCAGCTTGGATGTAGCTATATTTTGTTAGAAAAAAATAGAGAGAACTATTAATTTATATGGCCATTTTCTATACCTTTAACAACATTTTAATCATGTTTAGGAGCACAAAATGACAAACCTTTTTAAGCATAAGATGAGGATCAAAAGAACGTAAGTTTTACAAAAAGAAAAAGAAATAAAGCCAAGGGGACTTGGAGCTCACCAAACGTAGGAAAATATAAAAAGAGACGATATTTTCAATATTCTTTTTCAGTTATCTGAATTAAAAAGCAAATATGCTGGGTGTGTAGATCTTTTGCTTCAGAAGTATATTTTTTGTAGGGAAAATGGTATAGTTTTCAAGACGATTATAAAATATTGAACATCTGTTTATAGGTTTTATTCTGAAGAGAAGAAATTTCTGCAGAAGTAAGTTCTCGCAGAATGCATGAATCATCCTCAAGCAAAGAAAATAATTTTGCAGATTTTTTTAAAAATGGATCAATTTAGAAATTTGTTCCACAGAATTTTTAAATATATATTTTTAAATTAGCATTATCTACATATCTTTTGAAAGGACTACAATCTAGCCTCTGTTAATGTAAGTAATGTAAATCCAGTCAAAATACGAGTCTAACAGTGAGTCATATGAGGAATTTGAGGTCAATGACAATAAAGATCGTAAAGTTTTTTTTTCAGTTTTTCTGCCTTTTTCTGTCAATAAATTGTATTTACTGCATTCCAATTGCAGAAATTAATTTTTTCATGATTTTATAAAGATCAGCCAATCACAGAAATATGCTCCGCAGAATGAATGCCAAATCATTAATTGGATAAATAAGTTCCGCAGAAAAACGTAATGTAAATGGGTTTACAGAATTTTTCAGAATTCAAAAGGGTTTTTCATAATTTTTTTCTCTCCTTTATTGGAGAACGGTCACAATGACTTGACATGCATTACATATCGTTTATTGGTTCAAGAATAAAACAACAAGACAATGTTTAGTTGGACAATTTCTATCACTATGTATACGTTTTTCTCATTAAAATTCTTTTACATTCCAATAGCTTGTGTCTGCTTTTAATTATTTTAACATAGAGACAAAAGACACAGATGTGAGTAAGCTGTAGTAGAGACTGAATCATTTTGATCCAGTCCCATAAAATACTCTGTACTTATGCCCTTGCTATATTTAATCTTTTGTAAAATATTTCTCTTGTTTACAAAATTTCTGCTCATAAAATGACATGAAATACTGTTTCAACAGTGGCATATTTAGTTTCTACACTATTGTGACTTTGTAGTTCAATTATGGCACCTGCTACTTAACACTGGACTAATAATTTTTACGACAGTTATCTGGTGAACCGTTTGAATATAAAATACAGATCGAATACAGATTGGGTAATTTTAAATGTTTTCTTGGTAACCATACAGTACTTGTTCCTTATATTTCTTATATAGTAGTGAAATTCCAACTCACGTCATCGCCAATCCTGCTGCAATGTTCGAAAAAGAACAAATAATCACTGTGGAGGTGTGGATGAGCTAATTTGCAACATCAACACTCTACCTGCCTTGCTAGACAGCACAATAAACTATGAATGTGCTTAGTTGTGCACATGTATCTTACTATGACAATTTTGTACATTCCTGCTGTACAATGTTTGTGTACCTTATCATTTATAAAACAACTGTTTGTGGTATGTTTACACATATTTTGTGGAAAATGTCATGACAAATCCCACCTGTTTCAGAAATGCAGTGCTTAACTATTTGGCCTGGGCCTTTCGTATGCCCTTATTTGGCCTCAGTGGGCAAAAATTCTCCCTATTTTTCTCAGAAACTACGAATGGTAGAAGCAACAAACTCCTAGCAAATATGCTCTTGCCAGTACTTTCTATTTCTGTCATTATTATAACATGTGACTTATTTTGGCGATGTCAGCAAAAATTTTGAAAATTTGCATTTTTGATACCTAGATTTAAGGAGCCATAACCTTTGATTGAGAAAATATTTTTTAATTCTGTTTCTGGATTCTGAAAAACAATTAAATTCTTTTTCGTGAATATGTTAAAATTATTTCTTGAAAATGACGTCATCGGCCAGTATGAGGCGCTAAATCTATCAATGACATCATCAAAACTAATAATGTCAACTGATTCCTTTCATGATGATAAGCAACTGGTGAAAGTTTCATACCATTATCCAAGCAAAACTTATGATGTATTCAACCGGCCTCTGAATCGCTCTAGTATGTAAATATGTCTTATGGTCGAATTTACTTATGTCCCACTTCCATGCCTTGTAAAGTCTGTTCTTGAAAGTGTTAAGGTTTTCAACATCAGTCACGGTCTGGGGAAGGTCAATCCACGTTCTCGCCCATCGACAGTAGAAAGCATTTGGCTGTACACCTCTGACACCGTCTTTTAGCTTCGGCTCACGAAGTTGAAAAGCATGCTTGTGGCTTGGTCGATCACTTTGCAGTTTTCACTTTTTTTGATATGTGCTCCTTGAACGACAGGGAAGAGTCAACAAATACCCCCAAATATGTTTTTTCAAAGACATGTTCAATCTCATAACCAGCGACAGTGAACCTGTGAGCATACATTATGTCAACAAATTGTTTTCACACATTTATCGAGATAAGAAGTTGTTGACCTGCCACTGATGAAACCATATTGTTTACTGGATAACAAGTTTTCATTTATAAGATGCTTCATTACCTTTTCCCTAATGAAGGTTTCCATCTCTTTACCTAGGATTGAAGTGAGGCTAATAGGTCGATAGTTTTCGGCTACATTCCTTGATCCCTTCTTGTAGAAACCAACGTTTTTTTCCGGCGTCTTAGTAGAACCCCTTCAACTAAGGTCTTATTAAAAAAGGAAGCAATGGGTCGTGTGAGATGTTCTGCTAATTATTTCAACAATCGTGGGTGGATTTCATCTGGACCAGTTGATTTATTCGTGTTCAGTTTTATGAGCTCATTTTTGACCATCTCGTCTGTAGTACGAAAATCTTCTAATAATGACCTTGGTCTGATCGGAATTTTTGGTATTTCTCCGTATACACTTTTGAACTGCGATTGAAGGATATTAGCCTTTTCAATGTCATCGAATTTCAGTGACTTCATATCCTTGACATCCAAAAGTAGTGGTGCAACGCCAGATTTGGATGTGTCTTTGACTTACTCGCAATTTCCTGTTCAGACGCTCTTTTCTTTTTACGAAGTATTGCTTAGCTTTCCTGGAAACGCTCGAGTATTTTAGACGATTAGTGTCTCTATCTGATATGTATTTTTTTTCGATACAATATATCAGGTGATTTCTTTCTGGTGGATTATAAGAAAGTAAATTCAAAATTCAACATCATTCGTTTGTATTACTTTAGGGAGACCTACTTTATGACGTCATTTACTAATAGTTTAGGGCATGTAATCTCTTTTTTAAGAAAACATCTTGAAATCGTATTTAGCCCACCAAACAAAGTTTGGATGGGCTATTGCTATCACTTTGCGGCAGCGTCGTTGCTTCATGCTTTTCTTGATAGACATGTTCCCAAAGTGCTAGCATTTTGTAATTTGGTACCAGCATTCGTGGTGATATTTTAAAAGAGTCATTGCATTTTTGGTCCAATGGACCAAAAAAGTGTGGTGTCCTGAAATCTAGTTATGGCAATCTAGGTAATGTTATGAGACCGCTTGCCATATATTTTCAATTTAGTCAACTAAGGACGAGCATCAGTGAAAAAGGGATTTTTTTCAAAAGTGGAGACTTAGATTTACATTCTCCAAAATGTTCAATCTATGATTTTTGTTGACCAGAGTCACATTTGGACTTAGAAAAGGTTTGAAAAATAACTTTTCTTTGAGTCTTTGACTATGAATCTTTTTTGGCAGACATTTTGTATTTTGGAGAAGCTCCCTGATATTTTTGATATTTTTTATAAAAATATTTTTTAAAATTTCAAGAATTGAAGTATCCATTTTGATTTTGAAGCTTCCTTCAATTTTGAAATAACTATTAATGTTATATCCACTTTAGGGTCAGTAAAAACCATCCTATACATATTTTCAAATAAGGTTAAAGCATATCCAATAGTATACAGTCATGTAGTCTGAATGTAGCCTGTACAGTGTAACATACACCAAGTCTTTAAAAACACAACTAATACTATAACATAGGTGTATTCTCTATTCTTATTTGGTGTGTATATAATGCTATGATGTATAATGTGCGTATGCAATTCATATCCACTGTGGAGAAGTTATTTTTGAGTATTGCTTCATGCTATGATATAAAATTTCACTACTCTCCTCCACAGTGATTTGATAGAATTCTATCTTGATAAAGGTGTTCCAATTGTTTATTTGATCTGAAACTTTATCATCTTAATAAGGATATGTAATTTTAATTAATAAGGATTTGTAATTTTAATGCCATGTAAAGTTTGTGTTTATCCTTGATAGGAAATTTCACTACTCTTCTCCATAGGGACCTGGTATAATTTTACCCTGAAAAATGTGTTCCAATTGTTTACCTGACTTTACCTTCTTAATAAAGACATATTTCAAACATTGTAATGTGTGTATGCAAATCATATTTATGTGCTTAAGTTTAACCTTCACTTGGTTTGGTGGGTTACTTTCAATACCGTATATTTGATTAAATTATAACTTTAAATCATAAAAAGTATAATTTTGTGGAGGAGAGTAAGGTGTATCAATCATAAAATTAAAACCAATCAATCACAAGTTTATCGAAATAGCATCCTTCTTCAAAATAACCTCAATAATTCCTTTTAACGTGTTCTTCTCTCTTTGCACGTTATAAGAAAGGTTGTGATATAACATATGCTGAATAAACGATTCAAATGTTAGTCAACCAATTGGATTATAAGTGTATTTACTTGCAAAGAAGCAAAGTGGATTTGTGGTCATAATTCTCCACCTTGTTTAATTAGATTAGTGGCACATTGCCTGAATATAATTGTCGACATCACATGTGGAGGAGTGTTTTTTGAGGATAGTTGCTAGCTCTGAAGTTAAAAACTATACTCAAAATCGCTCCTCCAAATGTGATATCCGCCAGTTTTATTCAGGCTTGGAATATTCGCGTCAATTTGTCCCACATGTTCTATATGCGCCTGATGCTGTCCATTGTGTAATGTCTTTATAATCTCTCTTGACTCATCATGTCTAGAAATCTGATATTCTCATAAGTTAATTGCCTGTAGATATTATCATATTTGCTCGCGTAGATATTATCGTGTTTGCTTTCACTGATAAACAGGTAATATCAGTGCTCGAGATAAGAGCAGATAGTAATTGTGTAGGAGTGGTTTTAGAGCATTTTTATGCCTTACAATTCCTCCTTCGCAGTGATTAGCTACTCCTACCTTGATCACTGAATTTAGTAATCACTTACCGGAAAGATGGGCACACTAGGGTTGAACATCAATGAAGAATCGATGTTTCCACCACGATGTGCCCAGTCGAAATAAGTGTAAATAATCATTGTAGAGAAGGGATTTTTGTGCATATTGTGCCAAGAGTTCAGATAATCGTAAATGATTTTGTGGAAGAGGATACCGAGTCGACCGTTTGAAAATTGATTCTTTTCTGAGAAGTAGCCTTAGATTGTTGTCTTATTATCCTCATTCGTAGACTACTAAAACTTATGTTAACCCTTATTTGTATGTGTTGAATGAATATTCAGTTCAAGAAGGATGTCCATATCAATGTTTTTGCAATCGATTGGTTACATATATACGAATAAACCTATCATTGCAAGATAGCTGAATCAGAACATGTCTTCAAGACCTTGATGCCTTGGTGAATTATCTGCCCAATATTATTCTGCGGATTTTTAAGTATATTAAAATATACTCCTCCACAGGTAATGTTTGACAGTTATATTCAGGTTACAGTACTCTTCTCCACTATATAAATACTATTATACAGTTACTTTGATCAGCATTATCATAGACTGTTTACCAAATTATTATTGAATGGACACTTTTCTCCGGACATAGTATCGAGTGGGTAATATTATATAATATCTGCAATGAAGGGTGAAGTGTCAACGAACTTCTTATTGAATGGTTTCCTCGGTACAGAGAAACCAATCAATCGCAAGACGGTAAAGTTTATGGTTTTAATAAAAATTGGACATATTATATTGAGTGAATATTTCTTTTAGTTTGACACATTTGGCAAGTGATTTTTCCGGTGGTATGTGCACTGGAATGAATTAACCACATCTGACGCAAGTAGTTACTAAAATAATTATTTGGCGTCATCACTTATCTAGCCTAATGTACCTCTAATCTTATAGCGATTGTCACCTTGCGGAGGAGACACTTTAAATTGATTCGTGGTAACTTCCCGACGAAAAATTAAGTACACGATTATGTTGGCTCATATACTTCGTACACTCTCAGTGGGCAAAAACTTGTTCAAAGTTAGCAGTAAAGACACTAGAACAATGTAGTAAGACGTTGTTCTAGCGTCTTACTACGGACTTTGAACAAGTTTTTGCCCACGAGCTACACCGGAAATAATATGTGTTTATATAATAAATATTTCCCGAATTCCTTAAAATGATATTCGTCTATTTATAGAAATCGGATTCGAATTCGACATAGTTTTAGTCAGAAGTTTTCAATAGTAAACCCGTGAAAGAACTGAAATTTTCATGGTTGGCATTCCCGATCTCTCGATTTCTTTAAACGTAGGTGAAACCTCTGCCTTACTTGTTTTTTAATTCGTGAATTTTGCCTGTGCGATATTAAAACTGAGCAAAAAAATAATCCGCGCGAAAATTAAATTAATAAAATATTTCAATGGATACTCAAACCACCAAGAAAGTGATGTAAATAGGTATATTTCTTATTCCTACGTTACCACAGAGCGCGCGAATTTAAGCGAACATTCATATTATGTTTAAGGTGCGCTAATTTAAAAGTTCTCACAAGCGCGAATTTCAAATAGTATTACGAATTTAAAAACAAGCAAGGTATTTCTTTCAAGAATTTCAATTTTTTTTCACTTTTTGGTGACGATTTCGAAAATAAACATCGCCAGTCCATGAAAATGAAAATAATGTTTAGGTGACGTCATAATTTGGTTATTTGCGTTTATTTACTTGAGAGTCGTGGCGTCATCATCTGTAGTACCTCACATGTAAACGGCGTGAAATAACATTTTAATTTAATATTTTGACGTCATTTGTCCGTGCTGTGTCCATACGTGTGTGATACAAACTCGTCCCTAGGGCTTCTCACCTTTTCAATATACGGAGAGCAGCGTTTCCTATTTCGAAAATACAAGAAGCCCTGGGAATGAGGTTACTAATTGATGATAAGTACTCTCAAATATTTAAATTTTGTCAATTTAGGAACAAATATTTAGTTTCAAAAATGACGCATCGTATTAATATTTTACTTCCAATAGCGTGACCTTTGTCTTTTCCGTTATAAGAGTTTCGCCGTTAATAAACAAATATTTTAGGTCTTTCTTTTGATATAATTTAAGCGCTTCTTATTTTATCTCAAACGTTTGATGAAAAATTAAGTTTATTTTTATATCTTTCATGTTTATTGAAGGTCTAAAATTAAGTTACTACTTTTCGTTTTCCGTTGGCTTATTTTCATTTTCTCGTTATTATTACGTACCAGCTTCCGACAATTTCGTCTACTTAGCACATAAAATCATCAGACCTATGTAAACCGAACTTTTTTATTAAGGTAATTCCGACCTGCATGTATTAAAACACTCCATCTTAGATTCTTGGCACAGTTCTTCTTTTTACAAAGCATATGTTTGTTATCAACGAGCTTGTTGTTATTTACTTCTTCTTCAGTATGCTTCCCAGTGGGCTCGCGGCGTCTAATGAATGTCGAAAAAACATCTTGACGTCGTCAAAACGACATCTCTTTGACGTTGATTAGACGTCGCGTGCCGGCAGGGAATGCTTACTTTCTGTTCAAATAATATTTTTATTCAATACAATGTTTGTTTTATCGAAAGTTTCCGCATATCGTGTTGGTTTCTTTTCTTGACGAAATTGTACACGCTGTGGGAGAGTGCATAATGAATTAACGTCGTATCTTTTCCGTCTTTGTATAGTCGTGTTGTCATAGTTACTCAATTGTTGTATAAATGTTTTTACAGTCGGCTATTAAAGCCTGTCGCTTAATTTATATTAACATTATCGGCTTGTTTCTGCGCACGTATGTTACAGTCGAAACGCTAATAGAGTAATCTGCGAACGATACTGCAAGTTAGTTATAAATCTTTATGAAATAAGCTTGAAAAAAGCTTAATCAAATTTGTGTGTTGTTGATTGGTGAACGATCTAATTTGTGAGATATTGATTGATGCAGAACGATGTTAACAGAGAGTTTGAAAACGCTACGTGCTGATTATTATCCAAAATCGTTGTTGATATTAAAAGATGCGCTTAATTATCTCACTTCTTGTGACAATAGGTAGGTTTCTATTTCTGTTATTTTACTTAAATAGTTTTCTGTTCTGGTTCTTTGTTGTCTCTTGATTGGTGGATGGAGTAAACTTCCAATATCATCCCTGCACAAGAAGGATTTTTAAGTGCTAGTATGAATGTTGCAGTAACAAGGAAATTAGGGGGTTTACAGGCGGAAGTTCAGTATTCACCACTATATTTGTCCCGGGTTACAAGTAAAGCAATATACTATGTATTGTTACGCTAATGGACTTGAAATTGAATGATTTTTTTGTCACTACGAACCAATGAATTACAAAATCTTTGACTCAGTGCTCTTCTCCGCTGATATTGTGTAAGTTATATGAATCCCTGTTTGTCTGGTTTGATCATTTTTAATCCCTTAATTTAAAAAAGGTTTATTGTAATTAAAGTATTTAATCAATGATCTTTGATTTAATTGGTTCATCTTTTGGAAGAAGCCAATCAAAATCAAGATGTTTAATTTGATACTTTTCTCTGTTGATATTCATTGTTAAACATTTCTCATCCATGGAGTGTACAACAAAATACAGTGTTTGAAATAAGAGTAAATAGTCAATGTGGAGAAGGGATTTTTGAGCATTGCTTCAGGTTTTCTAGCTCTTCCACAGTGACTGTTTGGTCTTATTTCAGACAATTGCATTGATTGTATTATTGTGTGATTATTAGAGCATAAGGTCACGTGGTCAGTGGCCGGAGTAAGAGCGAATAATCACTCGGACACGATTGGTGATAATACATTCTTCTTGTTTATTGTTGACATCGCACACATTACTCATGTAATAATATCATTTTGAGTGAAATCTCCTTAGATCCTTTTTTTGTTACTGTTCTATGATTTTCTACTTAGCTATATGTTAGCTACTCTGCGATGAAGAGTTGCAAGTTTTATCTTGATTATCTTCCACTTTATGATGTTTCTGTTATACAGAGTAATTAATATATATAATTAGTATTTATATGGAACACATTAGAAACATCTGTTTTACGGATTAATTAATAAATTACAGTATCGGTATTGTTTTTGCGTTATCACGTCATCTTTTTGGAACGTTCTAAATGTTAACCGCTTTGACGTATTTCCTATTTCCGAAAATGGAGGGTCTTTTGTCAACAAATTTTTAGTTGATTAGTTTCTCCGTTGCGGAGACTATTTGATTGGTTACTTCCTCGTGAAAAAATCAATCATTTTGTTGATCGTTAAATCAATTTGTTTCGCAGAATAATTTCTCTTTTTTCATGTTACTGTTTTATCAAGATTTACTTGACTCGCTTATCCCTGTTACATGCCATCTTCCTGTAATTAACTCCTCTTTAAATTAACGTGATCTACAATATTCAGGCTTGCTCCACTCAGGTTATATGTTATAATATTCTGCACTCACACCATATATTTTAATCTCAATAAATAAGATCAATAATCTGATCTCTAAATCTACAATATGACAGACTGGAACTATAAGTCACCATGAACGACTTTGTGTGTTATACTTTTTAATAAGTTTTATAACTCCTCTATATTAGATGTGATCAACATTCATTTATAGACATGGTCACACTACCTATAGTAATAACGATCAGTGTGCATCATAACCTTACTCGAACCTTTCTCAAACTTGCTGGGTATACGTACCCACTTCCTACGTACGCTCAAAGTTAGTATGTACCCCACTTTCAAACCTACTGCAACAGGGTCCCTACTTCAAATTTAGTATGTATGCCGCTCTTAAACTTAGTTAACAGGGTCCCCATCTTTCAAAGTTACAGGGTACACCCACTTTCAAACTTATTGCAACAGGGTGCCCACTCTCAAAGTTTATGTATATGTTTGTAAATTCCTTTCTCAATTTTAAGAGGAGGGGTAATTTTACATCCCCTGTTTATTTTTGTTAATATCTTTAAAACTACTTAGAATTTTGTTTTGATTTTTTGTGACTTTTAATATTTTTACATACTGATTAGGAAACTGCAATTATTTTTTCAAAATACTGAAGGTGTGCAGGTGATTTTAGGCTCTTGTCACAAGATTGGTGCAAAGTTTGAAAAAAAATTAAAAAGTTATTTTAACTAATTGAACTGTTATATTGTGTAGCAACATCATAAATAAGAAAACGTTAGACTTACAGGATAATATTATACAGCAAATGTGTCACAGCATGTTCTTTGTTACAAAATATACATATAGATTAGCAACAGGTGTAATCTGTTATGTGACAAATGAGCAATCCTGAAAGACTATTTATCCTTACAGCTTTCTTTTTCCATGACTAACTAAATAACGGGTTTTTAAAAAAATACTGACATCAGCACTTTTTAACCCTACCATACTTTTATTCATAACTTTTGAACGAATGGCTATTACGTCTTGAAATGTTTAGACTTTTCATATAATTTATCTAGGATCATTTTCAAAAAAAAATTAAAAAGTTTTAACGTTATAGCATGTTCCTATCTAAAGTTGTGGAGAGGAGGGCTTTGTGCCCCCCCCCCCCTCATCAACTCAGAGTCCTAAAAAGCTCATACTGAATAAGGTTAAAGGTACAAAATCACCCTGAGATTTTTTTTTCAAATTTTCCCTTCTGTAGTCTAGATGAAAGTTCATATGGTTACCAACATATTCTGAAGATTTGACTCCATAAGAATGAATATTAGTGGAGATATAATTGATTAAAGTCGTAGGAAATTATGTATTTTCTATGCTCACTGTGTGGCAGCCATCTTGTTTGACAAACATTTCCTGTTTTTAGAGAAAAGAATTGCTTGTTTTGCCACTTCTTGACATTTTTAGACTCTGAAATTTTCTGAGTATGTTGAGTATGTGTCACTTATCCATTTGACATAGAAATTGATAATTTGACCAAAAAAGGTGATTATGTACCTTTAAGAGAACCACCTGCCATAAATTATATTTTTAGAAAACATTTGTTCTAAAGAAGTTTTGTACGAAATTTCATTCCTCTACCATATACAGAACTGAAATCCTCATTTAAGGTTAAGGTGGTAGTACCCAAGGGAATGGGGACTTTTCCCTAAAATGGCCATAGTAACAATTGGCTGATAAACTTTTAAAGTAATTTATTTCTTTTAATTTTTTTTTAAAAAAAATGCAGACTATTTGGAGTATGGCATATGGCCACATGAACCTAAAACACACTTCAGAAATAAAAGTCCATAGCAACCCAATATGTTTATCAAGGTTTTATGTGGGAAATTAACAGACAGATTTTTATTGTTACAATATGGCCATTCTAGACTACCCACTACCACCTTTAACAGGATCACCATTCTCAAAGTGACAAGGTACACCCACTTACTGCTTCAAAGTTAAAATCTAAGTTACAGAGTACACTCACTTTCAAATACTGCAACGGGTATCCACTCTCAAAGTTAAAATGTACACCGCGATTAAACTTCTCCCATATCTATATTACTGAGTACACTCACTTTCAAACTTACTGCAACGGGTATCCACTCTCAAAGTTACAGTTATATGTGCGCTCACTTTCAAAATCTAGTTACATGTATAAAAGAGAAATGTTTTAAAACTTTCCGCTTAGTTCTGTGTTTCTATTTTAATCAACTTTTCTAGAATATTCGTTTCGTTCGTATCAGTTTCGTTCTTCACGGGAGTTAATCGAAGAATTTGAGAGGAAAGATAGTATTTTATTGTTTCTATTGCTATAAAATATTTTAAAGCTGTTTTTGTACAATCATATTCTACAAGGATTTTTTGTTTAATTCGTTTGTTTTTACTGGAAATAGAACCTAGTTTTTATTCAAGCTTCAAGATATTTGTTATATTAGCGGTCTAAATTGGAAGCAAATAATCACTGTGGAGGAGTATTTTTTTAGCAGCTTCAGGTTTAAGGCAACAAAGCCTGAATCTATGTTTAAAAAAAATCCCTTCTCCACAGTGATTAATTACTCTTATTTTGACCACTGTTATACGTCATATCAGTATTAGTTTAGTTATCGATGAAAAAATCTTCTTAAGCTATCCGTGGAAGGAGTGAGCTGATAAAGAAAGGTGGAATGTGATCAGGATCAACCCATTAGGTACTAAGTTAACCATCCTACAATTCATTGCTTTCTTCTACCATGTATTTTAATGCAATGTTTTAATATTTTATTTTGCTTGAACGATTTTATTGGTACATAAAATATAAAATATGGAGGGAGGGAGTGGCTGTAAAATAAAGATCCTTTGGGGGAGGGTGTTACATCAACGAACTAATTTCTTCAATTGATTGGTTTTAAGGCCTCAGTACCAGTACTAGAAATAAGATGACTGTGAAGGATGGCTCACTCACAAATCACTCCTCCATAGTTATTATTTGTTTTTATTTCGAATGCTGTTCGATGTTGTTAAGTTGAAACCAGGTTGTTAGTTCGTAATCTTGCTTCATTATCTGCTGTTTTCATTTTGTATTCTTTCTTGTAAATAATTAACTAAGCGTACAGGTGAAAAAAGAATAATGTTAGGATAGGGATTTAGTTTGAGCGTATATTCCTTGGTGACGGTATATTACAAAATCTCTCTTCGAAAATTCTCACTATTCTTTCTATTCGCATTACATCAAAGTAGTAGATGTTATCTTTTTCGTGATTTCTCATACGAGTTCTTCATTCTTCTTAAAACAATAATCCTTTTAATATATCGGCAACGAAAAGAACGAAGAGAGATATCTTAGGGATTTCCAACATGACTAATTAAGGTAAGTTGTATTATCCTGTTTGTCCCTACCTCTTCAAACATAATGCAGTAGTCCAGTCGAATAATCGACAAGAGAGTTCTGATATGGATCGAGTTTCGAGTTATAGTCTATCGGTGCAACTTGATATATGAAATATGTTCTTTTATATCAGCTACATTTAGAATCAACATTTTGCCTATTTCTTTTGCCCACTTCTTTTTAATGTGCAGGCTAAAAGAGATATTTAATATATTTTGCGGGTGTTATATGAAGGATTTGTTTAATATTGGACGAAAAACATAATATTAAGATAATTACACTTGATAAATCAAAAACTGTACGAGAAAAGTTTTATTTTCAAGCTTTATTTCATTTCACTGCTGAATTTCCGTTATAACGTAAACACAAATAATCGCTGTGGAGGAGTGATTTTGAGCAGGTTTTTTTAACCTGAAGCTATGCTTACTAATCACTCCTCATTTATTATTTGCTGTTATTTCTATCACTGCACTGATATTAATTGTTTGTAAGTCACGAGTGATTTGTATAGCCTGATCCACAGACAAAGTTCGAACCTCTCATAAAGTCTGTTTTCCTCTGTGGCTGATATAGCACACTGTCGTAAGAATTTATTAGCGCGAAAACACGTTAATGTATGGTAATTTATGCATTGATTTAATTATCCTGACTGGACTATTGCAGGGTCATACTTAATAATGGAACCAACAGCTACTATGGAAAATAAATAATTATAATTCTGTTGCATAAATCTTACGTTAGTGAATTCTGACGTCGATGTACATAATAAGTTTCAGAAGAAAACAGACTATATGAGAGCTGGAAGAATTGAAGATGTGAAAGAAGCTAGGTTTGTATGGTTTATTTGTGTACACTTAGGTTGTCATTAACTTTTACTTATCATGGCTTGAAACAAGTGACATGCTACCTGCGGAGAAGAGTGTTATGTGCTCTTTACCTGTGGGATTATTTACGCTTAATTTGAGGATTGCTTTTTGGTATGTGAATCAACTATTGGTTATACAGTTCGCATTCCTGTTGTGTGCGACGTCATATCAACGTGAAATTGCGTCGTTTTTACGTCACGACATTGTTATGACGTCACGTGCCAGCTGCGATTTTTCACTTATGGCTTAGTCTATTTTGTTAGATATGTTTGAATTATTCTTTAGGCTAGTCTAAATTCATAAATAGTTTCACCGATAAAGTTCCGTCTAAGTTGAACTTTTGGAATGTTGTTTGTTTTTCACTTTTATTATCTGTTTTGTTTACTTACAATAATAATGTCTGCTCACTTTTGTTTTCTTCGCTTGTTTGTTTGTTTGTTTTATTTAAGCAATTAATTTTGTTACGTTTGTTTGTTGTACTAGTATTTTAATATATTTACCCACGGGGGAGGGTTTTATATTTACCTATAGAGCAGATTTTTTTACAATATTTTCTTTTAGGGAGATTTTTATAGCAACTCCCCTTTTAGGTAGCCAAGGATTCCCGCCTCTTGGCTTCCTTTATTCATTTTCTTTCTTTACGTCATTCTTTCTTTACGTTATACTCCGTCGTCCGAGATTTTAGTTTACATTGTGAAAAAGCAAGAGTCGGGTTTCAGTAGAATTTAATCTCGGCCGCCAGAAATCTGAGAACGCTGATTGGTTTATCGCTCCCTTTTTTCTCAAATCTTTAAAATGTCAACATCAGATTATGAAAAAGGAAAAAGAAAATGGAAACAAGATCAGAGCTTAGTATACTAGGCTACTTCTAGGCTACTTCAAACATCAATAGTGTTAGCAATTTTTTTGTCGATGATGTACCAGGCAATGTCATAATGAAGAGCATTGAATGAACGGTCTTGCAAATCGATTCTTTTGTACAAGTGATATATTTCCTTCTCGTTAAGAGGTCGTCTCCAGTTTTTTATTGCTCAAAAACAGTTACTTTGAAACAAAATATTGACTAAATTTGACTTAAGTAAAACAGGGAAGAAGTACGTTATGTCAATGAACTTGCAATTTATTGGTTTCATCGGTGTGACTGACCAATCATGTGCAAGATCGACGAACCAATCATTTGCAAGATCATCGGTACGACGAACCAATCATTTACAAAATCGCCTTACAACGAACCAATCATTTATAAGATCGCCGTACGACCAACTAATCATTTACAGGATCATTGACTTAGTCCTTTTCTCTGTTTCCTCTTCGTCGCTACATTAATATCCTGACAAGTGTTCAACCTACTTTCTTATCTTTCGTTCCGATGTTTCACCATGGTTTGACCACCCAATATAGGTTAATGGGCGAATCTGGTTCCATGTATACACGGGTCATATTCTCGCTTCAGGTATATGTCGTGTTGTAATTTGCGCTTGGAAACAACTTCCCTCCTGTGCTGCAACAGAGAAATAAAATTATGCATTTCGACGTTTTAGTATATAATTTAGTGAACGGTTAAATGTTCAATGAAGAATAATTGAGAGTGAAAAGAAAACAGACAAACTTGTTTAAAGATGTGTTTTCTATTACGCTTAGTTCTTATTGTCAGTTTTATGCTGGAAACATATTGCTCTCCACCACATTGAGGTTTTATTAACATATAATGTGTGGATGTAATTCTTTGATAACAAACATGAAGGAGTGTAAAAAATTGTTATCATTTTTTTTGCATAATAGGATATAGAATATAGGAATAAAATTTTGATAGTAGGCAGGTGGAAATTTCTGTAATTTCCACAATTAATCATCTTCTTCCCGATATGTGTGTATATCATGCTTTTTTTTACACAACAGTTTCAAATGTCCTATACTAGCTGTGTGTAATTTATTTGTAAACATGAAAGTTGTGATCAGTAGCCACCAATAAGAAAAGGTACGCTCGTTTTAATATTATGTTTATTATTTGTTAATTCGTATTAAGAGCAACTAATCTCTATGGAGGAGTTATTTTTGAGCATAGCTTCAAGTTATAAAGCTTAACCCTAACTTACCCGGACCTCTCATATCTCATAAATTACTGGTCAAAATCACTTGAGATTTTATGAATTTTGTCACATATCTACCGAGGTTCATTTTCCATATAATTTTGAATAATAAATTGCTAAAAAATGGAGGAAGATAAGTAGGCTAAAATAGCGCAAAAAGTGCTGACCTCAGCAAAAATATAATTCAAAATCATCAAGAACTACTTTTTTATATTTTGCATTAGCAAATTATGTTAGTAATAAGTCTGTCTTCTTACATCAAAGTGTTCCAAATAGTTGGAAGTATAATTTTGGAAAGTTTCAAGTTGATGGCATTGCTCAAACAGATTTTACGAAGGCCTATCAGCCCCCCCCCCCCCCTAAACTCCCAACCCCCGCACGGGTATATAATTTTATAAAAAGCCCGGGTTAGGTAAAAAAAGTTATGCTCAAAAATGTCTCCTTCACAGTAACTATTTGTTTTTATTTCAAGCATGGCACTGCGAAAGATTTTCAGACGTGTGGTTAATCGATGTTCTCGTTAATTAATAGTTTTTTAATCATGAAGAAACTTGCAGATCATATCTCTATATCATTTGCAGATATCTCCATTTTGATCTCCTTCTTTATATTTCAACGTAGATTCGTTCATAACTGTCCAATGTCAGCCTCGTTTTATCACTGTCCGAAATGATTCCACCGTGTCTTGCTATAATGGTGGATTCCCCACACCAACAAGCTTTCCGCAGAAAGGAAATATTTCCTCGTTGCGCCTGCGCATTTATCATTTTGCTGATGTACTTATAGAAACATTGTTGCTCCGTATGTTAGTTACACAAAATTTTAAAAATTGAACTCAAGTATTCGAATTTATTTTCTGTAACAAATTTTCCATTGCATGGTTTCCATTGAACGTTTGTTAGAGCGGAAGTCTACCTCAATGAAGTTACTGAAGACAAGGTTTTCAGTCTCAAAGGTATATTCATAAAAACGAGTGTTCAGTTCTTTTCACGTTAGTTATACAGCCAGCAGGCATAATTCATCACGATTCTATTCATTGGTATCTGCTTGAAAATTAGAAAATTATATACCCGTGCGGGGTTTCTATAAATTGGTATCTGCTTAAAATCACTTACGTTGACATACAACAGTTGTAAATATCAATGTATCATGTCTTCACTTGTACCTACCACTAAAAAACAACACCCAGTCTAAAACATAGCTATCTAACGTATCAAGAAGTATTTATAGTTTGCTTAAGACTCGTAGATCATGGGAGGTGGGCTAGACTGTGCCCCCTCCTAGATTTGGCTATCATTTGATTTTTTTGAGATCACAACCTTTCATACGCCTTATTCACTTTAATTATTGTTGAGGGGCACTTCTTGGTCGACCTTTGTCATGTTTCGCACTCATCAATGGCCTTTCCTGCCATCTAGCAGGGTAAATTAATTCCCCCTGCACCAGCGAGTGCTTAAGAGAACAGTCGAAAACATTCTTTACATTAGACTATTAAGAATGGTTTAAATTATCTCCAGACTAATTAGACAATATAATTTCAGCTATTTTCTTCGATCATAAATCAATATTTTCAGCGCCATTATTGTTTAACTCCATAAAACAGTTGTATTATATGCAAGTCTAGTCATAAATAATAGTTCAAATTTTTATGTCTGGTTGCGCAAGAAAACTATCTTATCTCAAGTGGTCGAAATAAGAAAGTAGCTACACGGTTTTTTTATAGGAAACTTAGGATTTGATCGAGAACTGGAGTTTTTTTTTCAATATTTTGGAACTCGAGTAGTCATAAGTTTTACTTCAAAGTCGTTTTAGAATGCTACTGAACAAAAACCTAATAAAATATACAAGATTAAACGGTTCGTTCAACGTATTCTGTTTATGTGGCGACTAAAGAAATGTTGTTTTTAATCCACAATACCTACATGTATTTTAGAGGTTAAAATCTCGAACAAGATTGTTTGTCAGTTCTGTGTTTTTTATTTTTTTATTTCTTTATTAAATACTGTTTCTTATAAAGCTGTTTATTATACAAAAAAGTGTAATCACTGTGGAGGAGTAGTTTCAGTTTTAATTAATTTCAGCATAACTTCAGGCTACAAAGCTTCTTTCTGCTGGGTACTTTCACCTTGTGGATTCTAGCTAAATTGATTAATTGTACTACCCATCCTAACAATGCAAATACAAATCAAAATACAAATGATATTTGTGAAGGAGCGTGGTTAGTCAACGACCCTGTAATTGGTTGGTTTATTTGTAAATTCTCTCTCCATCACAGATCTTGGTAATAAATATAAGGACAAAGTGAAATTCGTGCAAAAATTTGAAGTTTCAACTTAGACAAAAGGCAATAAATTTTAATTAGGAAGACAAATGGCACGACAATTCAAATACACCTTTTTTATAAGCATGGGTTCAGTTAAGACCAAGTTATGCTTTTAAGATTAGTTCTATTGTTCTTCAACAAATTCTGCTAAGGCTTATTTAAAAAGGTGCACGTTCCAAAAGCCTGGCTACTAGAGATCTAGGAAAAACAGAATTTGTCGAGTTTGCGAAAAGACCTACTTTGGATCCGAAGATCCTAAGTGTTAAGTCTACCCAACAAATCTCTGAGCTAAATCTCTTGTGACATCCCGTAGTCGTTTTCCTAGTTTTTGTTTCACTTGTGGTGTCTATTATTTGTCAAACTTCAAAAAATGTATTAGTTTCTAACCAATATTGTAGCCTCGAATCTAAAGTAGTACTTGGCTTAGTGTTAAAGTATGGTACAAAACTAATAATGACTTAGGGACCGTCTCAAAAATAAAATTTAGAGAAGAGTGCTGAGTCAGCGATCTTGTCATGGATTGTTCATACCGAAGAGTCCATTGCAAGCTCGTTGTCATAAACACTTCTGTGTAGTTTCAATAAAATAGATCGACCTGAATAGATGGGGTCAAGAACTGTATATACCAGGCTAGTTGGTTATACCAGGCTAGGTGGTGCAAGTCAAGTATTACTCGTGTGTATCTATGAAAGCCAATGAATGAACTTTTTTTACATGTCTTTGTCAAATATAACGGTAAGGTGACTTATTTGTCAAACATAACTGAATTCGTATTAACACTAGACTTTCAAACCATTGTACATCTTATGTAAAAATATGTAAGGCTATCTTTTATTGTATAAATAATCGCTTTTTATACCCCCGTTACAGCATAACATTCATTTTCACGATTTCCCGCAGCAGGAATTACTAAATGACGTCACGAGCTTATGCATTTCATTGGTTTCTTCACGCAAAAGCTTCTCTGCAATTTTAACTTTTGAGATTTTCCCATAAGGAAGTATTAACGAATAGGTAGGGTTGCCACACTCCTGGAGCGAACATTAGTAATTCTCCATTTAAAACTATTATACTTCGCATTTCTATTTCTAATGTTTGCAGTTAGGTCCATGTATTTCACTTTACTTCATAATCAATATTTCAGTTTTGAGTCATTAAGTAATTTTCGCGGAAAGTAACAGTCAACCCTAATATATTGTGTAGCAGCCCTAATATATTGTGTGGCAGCCCTAATATATTGTGTGGCAACCCATAATATATTGTGTGGCAACCCATAATATATTGTGTGGCAACCCGTAATATATTGTGTGGCAACCCGTAATATATTGTGTGGCAACCCTAATATATTGTGTGGCAACCCTAATAGGGAAACACGTGAATTTGGTGCTCAAGACTAATCACAAGTATATAATCAGATCATCGCGGAAATGAGCATATTTTAAGGAATGACTGTTAGCAAATCCGATTAACGATTTTTCTCTGTTACTATAAACGAAATGAAATGAAAAAGATGAGTGTTAAAAAGGTTGATCCTAACTGTTGTTGAATGGTTTTCTATCTATAGGACGCAGTTCAAATCCTCAGTGGGAAACTGCCTGAAAGAAATATTATCGTTACAGCTGCTTTTAGAAAAAAAAATCTTTAATTTATGTTAGAAATGAAAATGAAAAAAATGAAGAAATACGATACGAATAATGTTTGCAGTACCAGACAAATTTGAAATTAATTGTTTTATAAGTTTAAACATTCAGTGGGTGCATTGTGGAAGTGTGAAAAGATTTATAGCACGGTTGAAATAAGAGCAAATCATTGCTATGGAAGAGGCGTTTTTGACCATAGCTTCAAGCTTTGTAAACTGAACATGTCCTTAATTATCACTCCTCCACAGTGATTACTTGCTCTCATTTCGATATCTGTTTATTTTGCGTTATCACTTGCATACGTGCTAAATGGATGATTCCTATCGAGTTTCAATTTGCATCGTGAAGAAGCGCCATTGATTGCAAGCTCCTTTACACCACACTTTGCAAAATGCAATAATGTGTCATAGTAACGATAGACATATAACATACAATCCTGGACAAATATACCGTGGACAAAGTGAAATATTTGCAAAAATTCAAAATTTCAACATGGAAAAAAAGTCTATAATTTTGATTAGCAAGACGAATGGCGCGAAAATCCGAATTTGTTCCAAAAGCCTGGGTACTAGGCTGCTAGAAGCAACAAAATTTGTCGAGTTGGCAAAAAGTCCTAAGATTCTAAGCTCTTAAGTCTACTCGGATAAACCTCAGCACTTGCGTTTTGCTTGTGGCGTGTATTACTTGTCGAAATTTGAAAAAAAGTCTAGACATAACATTGGGTGTTAAAGTCTATCACGTGATTATAATTCTTTAAGGTTGGTGGTCGGTAAATTTGGGGTACAAAGTCAAATTGATCTGCCCCTCCCTTAGTGTTAAAGCCTTCACTTAGTATTTCTATTACCATCGTTTAGAAATAGTAGCAAGAATCACTGCAGACAGAGCTTTAAATATTTTACATATTTCTTATATTGTCCGATAAGCCATAATGCAACCATATTTTGTTGTGCGGTTATAAGTCGTTTCATTTTATACTAAATACATGTTCACATGGCCACTCCATGGTTAAACGACGTTTAAAAGAAATATTTATCTACGTTAAATATTATTTTAGGGGTATTTGGCCATGATTATCCATGTGTGGTTGCATGTTAATATACAAAATGTTTAAGACCTTTTTTAGACGCTACTCAGCAGACACATCACAATTACACAGTATTTGTGAAGAACTTGCAAATTGATTGGTTTATTCGATACAGAGAAACCCATCAATTGTAAGATCATTGATTTAGCTCTCTTCTTTCAGATACCATTTTGACTTCTGCAAATTAAATACCTTTATAATGAAATTAACGCGTGTTTCAGTGCTCGAAATAACAGCAAATAAATTACTGTGGGGGATGAAGTTTTGAGCATAGCTTCAGGTTATAAAAGCTGAAGCTATGCTCGAAAATTACTCCTCCACTGTGATTATTTCTAGTTAGTTTACTATGTTTGACTACTAACTCCATTTGACTTACTGTCATTGAAGATAGATTAGATACAACCTTAAATTGTTACCACTCCAGTGGGCAAAAACTTGTTCAAAGTCCGCAGTACAGGGTACGTTGTTCTAGCGTCATTACTGCAGACTTTGAACAAGTGTTTGCTCACTGGGACCAGTGGTGATGTGGTCAACTCTCTTCTCTCTATACATGACGTCATGAAAAAGTTTTTTTTACTGCTGTTGCACATACTTGAAATACTTGTATAAAGTCCAGATTAAACGATTAAAAACTCTACTTAATTAAAATTGTGTTTCTCCAAATTAGGTAAAAACCTATTGCTATTGGTAGATAAATAGACTAGCAGGTCGATATTATCTGTTTTAACTCCTGTTAAAGGCTCTTTACTTTATGAATTTCCACTTGATTCTCACCGATGAATTTAGTCTACGTAAACGTCTACATCCACTAGCCTACGTAAACGTCTACATCGCAATCCACAAGCAAAAACTTATAAAAATCTGCAGTAAATACGCTGGAACATTTCAACTGCAAGATTGGTGATAATTCTGATTTTCCTCTCTATTATTTTACTGTTCCCTAGGTAACACAAACATAAAAGCTGATATAATATTATTGAACAGGAGCAAAGGTAACCAATGTGCATGAGTGGGTACTGAGTGAGCATTGCGAAGAAGCTATGCCCAAAAATCCCTCCTCCACAGTGATTATTTGCTCTTATTTCAATCACTGCATAGTGTGTGTTAGGCTTTAGAATGTGGCATTTCGGTTACATGAAAAGGTTGGTGTATAATAACATTCGACATTATAATTTCCGAATCCCATACAATGTAGAGGAATTCCTGAATAGCAATTAGTGTTGAATCATGAGGGAAAATTGATAGCTTCAAAATCTAATGAGATGCAATCATAGTATACAATATTTTGTTAAATGCACTCCTCCATTTATAGATCTCTTTTTTGACTCGTAAAGTATTCGATTGTGATCGACTAGCAGAAACTGTTCGAATTAAATCGAATTTTTAACTTTGTTTAAGTATCCGTGATATAGTCGTTTGTGTAGACAAAATCAAGAAACAGTAAGAGAACAAGCTCTCATAAGCTGGACAACTATTTTAAATCAAAACTTTTGATCAGGAATTAGAATTGATAACGACGGCCTGCTAGTTTGATTTGTTTACACCCTCTTGCTCAGTGGATACGTGAAAAGAAATCTACCGACTGGACGTTGTTAGACCACCAGAAACGTGCATAAATAAAACAGTTTCAATGGACCTATCAGTAGCCTGAAACAATGCTCAAAATCACTCCTCCACAGTGATTATTTGCTCTTATTTCAAACACTGCCCATAGAAACGGATATTTATTGAACTATCATTCCGAAGAAACCAATCAATTACAAGCTTGTTTTGTTTAGGGAAATATATCGTAGATTCTTTAATTCCATAAAAATAATTGTTTTTTAAAAAGTAATTTGAATATGTCACTTACTAAGTTGTTAGATTCTCTTGTGTAATTTAGTTTTAAATCGCTCATTAAAACGTCTACGTAGGAGGTAAGGATAGTTTAATCTATACATACCATTTAAAGATGAGCATAGATTTATAAATGGGAGACTGTGATGATGAAGTTTTTGTGGTTTGGTAGATTATATGGGACAATGTTATAAATATACATATGAAGTACATAACTAAGTATAATTGCTCGTTGAGTTTTCATAATATCGTTTATTAAGTTGTTGTCGTTGTTGTTGCTGTTTACAACTGATACATGGAAGTAAGGTTACTCAGAACTAGCTTATCTATGAGTCTATGCAGCAATTAAAACATTGTCACGCCAGTATCCGAGAATGATGTTATGCTTGCGATTAGAATATCGTTTTCCGTCTGAGCATTATACATCATATTTTTTTAGTATGATTGAGACAGTTTTTCGAGACTGATGAAGAATGAGCGTGGTTAGTGTTAGGTGTTAGTTTTGGTGATTCAGATGTGTGAAAGTTAACTTATTATAATTGACAAGTGTTGTTGTTTGAGAAAGTCCTTCATGTTTAAAGTCAGTGTTCAAAATAACAAAAAAAATCACTGTGGAGGACGGTTTTTTGAACATAGCTTCAGGCTTAGTAATCTGAAGTTATGCCCAAAAATTACTCCTCCACGGTGGTTCTTTGGTCATATTCTTTTCTACAGATTCTGCTTATTTCGACCCCTGCACTTGAAGTCAACCATCTCGCTAGCTATCATGTTCTTCTCATTGACAAAGAGACTTTGTTCTCAACTGCTATTTCGGCAGGTTTACCTAAAAAATGGCTTTAAAAATAAAACTACAATAAATCTGTTCATCTGTTTTTTTTATTTGTTTTTAAAAACATGCTAATTGAGAATATTTAAATTTCCGTTAATCTAATCAATCCTTCCCCTCTTGTTGCACTTCTAGCAAGTTAGGTATGTCGGCATCTTGTAACAGATTCAACTACTTCTGCATAACTCGTATTCCTGTTTTATATAAGATTTATCTGTCATATAAAAACGCCAGTTCAAAAAACAACCTAACGCGCACATAAGGTCAGATTAACGTCGAAACAACGTCAAAACGACATCGTGATGTCATGATGCTTCGACGTTGATCTGACATGACGTGTGCCTGCAGTGAATAGATGGAAAATCTTCTCTTGGTAACTGCGAATCGTTGCTCACGTAGAATATTTTTTGTATTATAATTTTCTCGACTTTGCTGGTTAGATAAGATATTGAGTCGAAATAGAACTATTTATTTTTAACACATAAAAGATTCGTATTGAATTGATAGACAAGGAAATTATGTCGAAATGCAGGAATAAGCGTACGTGAAGAAGAGTGTTATGAGAGCAAACTGTAATTGTGTTGGTCTTCGCCGCGAAGAGACCAATCAGTTAGTAGATTCGTGTCACTTTCAGCCCTCCTTGTAGTTTTATCTACAGCTTTTACATAGCACGTAACAATGATACCCGTTTGCTTTGAAGTCAAAATGTATACTATTTGTTTCTCTATGTCTGTAGACACACGACGTCGGATCAACGTAGAAACAACGTCAAAACGACGTTGTTTCAATGTTGTTCCGACGCCGTGTGCATACTGGAATTGTGAACAAATTATGGCCAAATGACCTTAGAATAACGTTCAGTAAATGTGTAATTAAAGGATGTGTGGGCATGATATGGTCATATACCATACATACTGTGCTTGCGTGTTCTCTCTTACTTTGTTTACTTGAAACATGAAGGAATGTTTCTTGAATTTATTTCACACGTATTTAGTTAATGAAATTATCGTTAATTAGAGCTTGAAGTTTCATGTTTTTTCTCCCTATTACTTAATCGAATCTTTAAATTGATGAATTCTGACCTAAATTTAATAAATATAAAAAGTACCCTCCATCCTTTGGATGAACATGTATCTTATGTCTTTAACGTATTTCTGAAGCTTAACAATCTATGGGTGAGTTAAGACTGATCCTATAAAAATACTCGTCATTCCGCTCGAATTTTTATAGGATTGAAATATGACGACCACCCGCTAAACAATTTCTAATTTTCTTTTTCTCATTAAATTCTTATTTTCATGTGTTGTTTACTTACCATCATAAGGACATGCACTCATCGTACAATAAAAAAATATGTTATTTATAAATGCTAGAGAAATCTTGGTAAAGTTCAAAAATAGATTAAAACAGAACAACAGCTTATCAGAATGCACTCGTCATTGTTAGTT
The DNA here is from genome assembly GCA_032360805.1 of Neoturris breviconis. Taxonomy (NCBI): domain Eukaryota; kingdom Metazoa; phylum Cnidaria; class Hydrozoa; order Anthoathecata; family Pandeidae; genus Neoturris; species Neoturris breviconis. The sequence continues at coordinate 40,031 of JAULBZ010000029.1, forward strand.
TTTCGAGTAATTACAACTCGTCTATTTTGCAATTCGAGTTATTTTAAATGAATGGATAGTTTTGTTACAAAATAATACAGAGCATTTACTTTGTCTTAAATCACCATGTATATTTATTTTCTGATCCTTTTTTTCAAAATGGTAGCTTAACTACGATGAAACTATTATGTCGGTCGGTCAATTCAAATCAATTATAGGTTTTGAATACTTAATGGGATCTTGTATGTTTAACAATTGTTTTAGTATGACATATTATTATCTACACAACTATAAACTTTTTTCGCATTGACAATTATTTGTTTTGTTCCTGACGGATTAAGAGTTGAACTACTAACCGATTCTCCATTATGCTCCTGTTCGTATTTTGTTAAACAAGAAAATCGATAGTGGTATGATAGTAGAAATGTTATACATTAGACCGCATTTCGAGTTGTTTGTTTATATAAACCTTGTTTTCACAGTAAAGTCGAACTTTAAGTTGTGGAGGATAAAATAGATGTAATCAATCGATCGAATTGTCTAGAGGTTTTTAACGATTGGATTGTTTGTAGAGTGTGTTGTGATTTGTGCAAGAAAGAATGATAGAGCGTCATATGAAATCAACATGTATACCTTACAGGCAGTCAAACTCTAATCAACGTCGAAAAGACGTTGTTTCAACATCTAGACGTCGAAACAACGTCTTATTTGACGTTGATGAGACGTTGAGTGACCATTGGAATAGTGTCTTGAAAGAAGAACGCGGGAAAATAATTACAATTGATTCTCACGCCTGAATTTTATTGCCGGACATCACCTGTGGAAGAGTGTGACACTAAAAAAAAACGATCCTCCACAGTTAATGTCCGGCAGTTGTATTCAGCTCTTCTCCACATATCTTATATTCGTTTTTTTTAGCCGTTTCAATTCTTGATTTGAGAGGTGGTAGCGTTACTTGATATTTTGTATGTGTTTACAAGTTATTTGAAAGTTGAGACTTTCTTAGAATGTGCTAAACGTTTTCATACTTACAAGAATCTTCTTTGAGTCATTGCGAGGCTAGTATCAATGCACGGAAATAAGAGTACATAATCACTGCGGTGAAGCGATTTTTAAACATGACTTCAGGCTTTGTAGCTTGATGCTATGATCAAACATCACTCCTCCGCAGTGATTATTTACTATCATTTCGACCATTGATCTACTAAGTATGTCAAATAACAACGACACAGGAAATTTGATGACCAAAATAAATGATGACTTAATAAAATTTTCTTCTAAGGGGCCTTCAATTAGGATCGAAACTTTCCGATCCAAGAGGTAGTGTTTTATATTAATTTCTTCAAAGTATGTTACCAGCATGGTTTACCAAATCTGTTAATGCAGTCAGTGAGATTTAACAGAAGCTTTTAGTATAGCCAGTGTTCTTAGTTTAGAGTAGCCAGTGTGCTTTACGGTAGCCAGTGAGCTCAGGGGCTTAGTATATTAGTCAGTGTTCATACTGACGCAAATTTACAAGAAATTTTACTCTTTAGAAATAAATTTTTATGGAAATATTATAAATATGTTTGATACGAACGGCCACATTGAAGCGTGCGCCGAAAATATGACAATCACTACGAATAATAATAACAATAATATTACTCGAAAATTACGTCGAGTGAGTGTTAATGAAGATTTATATTTCTCTGCAACTGAAGATGACGAGGAAATGTTATGTACACGGTGCAGGTTGGTACAACTCCTTATATGCTTATCATTCTTTTCATTTAAACGATCTTGAAATAAGAGCAAAAAATCACTGTGGAGGAGTCATTTTCAGCATAGCTTCAGGCTATAAACTCTGAAGGTATGCTCAAAACTCACTCCTCCATAGTAATTATTTGTTCTTATTTTAAGCGCTGTTGTTTACACTTTAGCGTTGATTCTTTGACCCGGCGTTGCCCCCTCCATTTAGTTTCTTTCATAATAGAAGCTTTCATATGGTATTTTTATTGGATATTAGTTTTACATAGATGATATCAGTCTATTCGATTATAATTCCTCAAGAGTAATTATAATAACATGGATATTTGGTTGTTGACCATTGTTGCTATTTTAGTTGTAGCTAATGCTAGCACCACATCAGTGCTTGGAATAAAAGCATATAATCGCTGTAGAGGATGATTATTGTGATTATTTGCTCTTGTTTCGTACGCTGCTTCTGCTCGTGCTATGATGGTCTATGTATATGTTATGCTGGATATACTACTATAGGGCAATATCTATTTAACGAGTTTTATTATTTGAATTTTCGATTATCGTCAATTATAAAGTTCTCGTTAAGCGGTTAGTTTAAATGATGAAAACACCTTCTCGCAGACGACGAATGAATTATGTGCTTGAATTTATTACCCTAATAAAGATATAGTCAAATTGCTAGTCAACGATGCTGCAATTAAATGGTTTACCCTTCTTCACAGATAGCAACTTGACATCCCCGCACAAAGTGAACATTTAGACACAATATTTTAAAACATTAATTAACCCAACAATTTGTCTACAGTTGAAATAGAGACGTTATTTGACACAAGTAACCTTGGTAACCTAGTTGTTATCCTATCATATTGGCTATATATTTAATCCAAATATATCTTGTCTAATAAGTTCGTGTAGACTGCTCCTGCAAGAAGTCTAGATTTCAGGTTTCTGGACCTGTTATTTCGCAATGCTTAAAATAATCACTGTGGAGGAGGGATTTTAGGGTATAGCATTAGGCCATAAAACCTGAAGCTATGCTCAAAAAGCACTCCTCTACAGTGATTATTTGTTCGTATTCTAAGCACTAATATCGTTCAGCAGACGTTGCTATGGTCATGGTCATTACCATCGGCAGATGTAAGACATTTTGGACTTATATTACAGACTAATTTCATTTAGGCTAATACCCCACTTTTAAACGTGTTTAATTAAAGTATCGGCAAAATGCATCTTTTTTTTCGAATGATCATTTGGATCTTCTAACAGGATGAAGCTTTTACAGGCCGTAATTATAGTGTTGTTTTGATAGCGGTCTTATAGTATAGAAATCGGTGTATTTGTTTGAATGGTTTTTAAAAACTTTTATCTCGTTTGCTATCATTTTGTTGTGATCAATTTTAGCAATGGATAGATTGCTATCATCTTTGATTGTTTATAATAGATTCTTCGTTCGGTATCTTCTGTTCTACTAAATTAACTTTTCAGCTTTAAAACATCTACTCATAAAAACGTAACAAGCAAAACAAAAAACTTTATTGTGTAAGATAGAGTGAAAATCTATCAAAATGTGTTAGCAGATACACGACATCGGATTAACGACGATCCGACGTCGTGTAAAGTTAACTACTGGGAAAAGTCATTGATCTACACTTTTTTTTATAAGCATACCATCTATGAGCACAATTATCTTTCCTTTAAAAATTAAACATATAATAAGCATATTTTGAAGCCGAGATTTTAAAATTTATAATGGTTGATTGTTGATTTGTACTGTACGAAAAATAGAATCATTTGGCACCCTTCCAATCCCATCGCTATCGCAGTCGCTTATAATTTGTGTATTATACGATGGATATCATCAAATTAACAGACGGGTGTTATACTGTTCCACTCGAGAAGATTAGAAAGATTTTTTCCCATTCGTTGACCAACCTTGTTTCAAGATAAAGGTAAGCAAAACTAAGTTACCAACGGAAATCATTAAATTGTCATAACTCATATGTCATCTCAATAAACAAAATCAATTAGTTGAGTAATTTTGTTTCGATAAAATACAGCGGTAGGGTGTTACACGGACCGTATACTTATGCATATGATTAATGATGAAAAGCTTTCTCAGTCTTATTTTATTAGTTTTCCTTTGTTATCCCTTCGTATATTTTATGTATACCATTAAAACTTTTGGGTTTATCCTTTCTTAATACTCCTTGATGCTTTTCATGTTGTATATTAAATTTTCTTTATTAATACCTTTAAAGATTTAATATGATTAATTCTTCAACTACTATAGCAAGAAAGAATTTGCTTCACTCTCTCATATTATTCAAATAAAAGACTGTCAATTGGAAATTGTTTGTTTGTTTGTTTGTTGTGTATTTTGTTTCATAATTTCGTAGATATTTTGAAACTATCCTTCATCTTTACTCTACAATCACAAGCGTTTCTTACTCTTGTTTCGTTTGTTCTGAGAACAAAAGCACATAATTACTTCCCACAGTAATCTTTTGCATTAATATTGCGTATTGCTGGTCTAGAATACGAAGATATTAACGAGCCTACATGTACACAGGTTATATGTACATAGGTTAATTGTATTTCTAAATGAATTTAGTGAGTCAATCCAGTGAGCAAAAACTTGTTCAAAAAAGGTAAGCAGTAAAGATAAAAACGTTGTTCTAGCGTCATTGCTGCGGACTTTGAAAAAGTTTTTTGCCTACTGGGGACGATCTTGAAATAGATGGCTTTACCTGTGGAGGAGCGATGTTTGAACATAGCTTCAAGCTTTATAACCTATGCTCCAAACTTCCTCCGGTAAAGTGATTATTTGGTTATGTCACTCTCTTCCACAGATATTATTTATGTTTATTTTGAACTTTTGATTCATGTTATAACTACTGGGATGATTTTGTGTTTTAATAAAATTGTATTCGTATATCTCTCTCATCTAAATTAGAGAAAGATAAGGTTTTATATTTATGGCTTATCTGTTATGGTCTCTGTTAGTTAAATTAACCACGCTCGTTAAAATTAACTAATTTCGTTTTGCTCTTAATTTTGCGTGGTTTTCTCATATTAAAGAGAAAAAGCATTAATTCAACGATTCTGTTAATTTGATTGGTTACTTTATGAGGAAGAACCAATTGCGATTTAGTTGCTAACTTCCTCTGTAGCCCTGTTTATTTACAGTTAGTTTTTTTTCGTGGTTTTCTCTTATAAAATACACGTTGATAAGATTGAAATGTCAAGGTACTAATAAGCTTTAATTAAAAATGAAATTTTATTTCTCAACATGGTGCTAACCATAATGAGAGATATAGTCCTAGGTACTAAGTTGTTGAATGAATCGAACGAATATGTGCTCCCTAATGAAGAAACCATAAACATTGAAGTCTTTCTATTAGATCAAGACCAATCGTTTTTTCAAAAACTGTATTTTTGTTAGGTAAATTTGTATATATATGACAAAAATGTAACGAAGAATGCTTTACCAATCACCTTAGAAGAGTACTGAGTCAACGATCTTGCAATGGAATACCGAAGAAACCAATCCATTGCAAGATAATTGACATTCACAAATGTTCGTGTGAAAATAACATATTTGTTCTCTATTTAGAAAAATATGTCGCCACTGTCGTTGTACGCGAGAAGAACACTGTCTACTCCCAGCATCAATTCAAGAAAAAACATATAGCATAAGTAAGCATCCTACAGATAATCATATAAATAATATGGGAAATGACGATGATAGTGGTTGTGCTACTGAAGAATACGCATGGGTACCACCTGGTTTGACCCCCGAACAGGTAAGGTTTTTTGGTCCTTTAATATCAATATACGTGAAATCGACAGTGAGGAGTGATTTGACTGGTCCTCTGGTATGAATATATGCGAAATTTCGTTTAGTATGATGTGTCTACTACTAACACGAAATAATTTAATTTCTTAAAGTTTTCAATGCGATATTCAAGTTTTAGGCGAGAGTTGGTTCGAGAAACTCCCCATCAGCAAATATGAATGCATTGAACAAAAAACAAATAACTCTTGACCGATTACTAAATGATTCAACTGAGCTTATCTCATGGATAAGTGATTTTTAAGTTTCGTTAGTAAAAGCTTGAAATTGGTGTGTGTATTATGGATAATGTTTGTTAATGGATTCATTGATTCCATTAGGAATTAGACTCACCCTATCATTTTGTTGACGTAATGCGTTTGGCACTGTTATACTATATTGCTTGATGTTTTTATCATATGTAAAGGCTAATAAAGATACGAATATGAACCTGACTTGATCTAATTAAAGGATTATGACGTCACTGATTACGTCATTATGTTACAAAGTAACAAAGTTTATAGTAAAACACGCGATTTATTTATTAAAAACACTGATTATGAAGAGGGCTTCATAAGAATGAGTTTATTTTGGAACAACTTGGTTAGTTAGACGTCATACGCCCGTCATACGCCCGTCATACGCCCACTGTGGTCTCTCTACACACGACGCTGGACCATCATCGAAACAACGTCATGTCACAACGTCTGACACCTTTCTTTGCTGATACTCAGAGAACAACTTTTTTTAAATTCTAGCTCCCACATTCAAGTAGAATGGTTTTTACAAATCGTTAATTTTCGTTGTTGTATTATTTCACGATTTTCTTATTAGGTGTGTATAAGATAGGAGGAGTTTCATATCACAAACATCTCAAATAACAAGATATAAATATCTCTCCTGCTATGAATTTTTACCCCCTCCTAGCAAGGATCGAAGTAATCCTATCTGTAGGGTGATATATTCATTAATTACAATCAATTAGAAGATTTCTGACTAAGTACTTACTTTGTAGTATTATTTGCTATTTTTTTGGTAACCGTAGCAACCATCTACCTTGTTTCCATCCTTTGTTTACTATTTGAGGCATACGAGCTAATACAGCGGTCGAAGTAAGAGCAAATAATCACAGTGCATGAGGGATTCTTGAGCTTCTGGCTACACAGCTTGAATTTATGCTCAAACATCTCACCTCCACAGTGGTTAGTTTACTTTTATTTTATGCAATGTATGCTGCCATCCTGGGAAGGAGGTTTGGTAGTCAATAAGCAGATGATTTAAAATCAGTATGACTTTAATTGTTCTCTTTTGGTACGTGATTATCGATTGAACTTTTAATTATACTTATTCCACTGGAGCTTAATAAAGATTAAAATTTTAAGAATACCTTTACGCATCATGCTGACAAGTTTACCAATGCCGGAAACATGATTCAAACACAGTAAACAGGATACTGTTTGATGATGGACTATAGACCTGTCGTAGTCTCGATTTGAAAGAAGCTATATTTGAACGATAAACAAATATGGTATTCGCAAAACTCTTGTTACGGCCGGCATCTGATATTCAAGTTCTATCTTAGAAATTTTCCTTTGTAACGTATCAGGGGGTATATGAAAAATGTTTTGCTATTATTACCCCCCTCGCCACAAAATAGATTTTATCGGATTCAATCTCTCCAATGGAAATATTTGTTTATTATTTTGTCCCTAAATTCAGAAATTTATCTGTGTCTTTTCTTGATTCACCCTAGCGGGCTGCATTTTCCCATACCTCAACGGATTAGCAAACATTGTTAATCTTCCGGTTTATTTATTTACTAGGGTCGAAAGAATGCGAATTCAACGTTTGACCTCTGATTTAATATTTGAATCATTGTTGTTTGTTTGTAGGTTCATGGTTATATGTGCAGTTTGACCGAGGATAAAGTACCATACGTAAACAGCATAGGTGAACAGTATCGGGCTAAGCAACTATTATCTCAACTTCCACCTCATGATAGTGAAGTAAAACACTGTCACAACCTTTCCGAAGATGAAAAACGTGAACTACGTACATTTCATGGGAGAAGGAGAAAAGATTGTCTTGGACGTGGAAATGTTCGAACGTTTCCAAATACTGGTGACGGTGTTACTGGTGTTTGTCAGCAGGTATGTACAGTGGAGAAGCTCTTCATAGTAAATACAGTTTTCATCTAGGTAGTACTCTGCAATATCAAATAAACGGGGCGACGCTTATTAATTTTTAGCAAATCACGATAACATAAAACAGTCAATTCGATAAAAAGCTAAAATGGAATTAGAATTTAGAATAGGTTGGAATAAATTAACTATTCGACTAGCTCTAACCAATTGGCTGATACACAAACCCTATTGTTATTATGTTTATTTAGTAACTCTTGAAACTTGCCCCAACCCCCCATTCACCGTTTAATAAATTTAAATTCTCTGGACACAGAGTTTTGTCACTTTGTATCGAAGAAATCAATTACAAGTTTTTTGACATAACAAAGTTCTTCGCAGGTATTTTGATCCTCGGTATTGAAAGTTACACGAATAAACCCAGTGGTGACCACTAGGTAACTTCAGAAAAATAACGCCTAGTTGACATTGACTTGACGTTGTGTGTCAACAGCGAAGTGTGCTTAACGTCTAGACTATCTATAATACGTCTAAAGATAATCATAAGTAAGATAATCCATCCAAATATGTCGGATTATGATTATTGTTAATTTTAATTGATAGTGTACCCGTCAAATTTCACCTGGAGATACTGTCGTTCATGCATGGAGAGCTGGTCAAGAAGCATGTTGGCATCCTGCCTGTTTTACCTGTACGACATGTCGTGAACTGTTGGTTGATTTAGTTTATTTTTATCAAGAAGGTCGTGTATATTGTGGAAGACATCATGCTGAATTACTCAAACCAAGATGCTCCGCATGCGACGAGGTATTCCTAGCAGAAATAAACCAAGCCTGAATAAAACTGCCGGACCACCTATGGAGAAGTGTTTTGAGTATAGTTTTCAGCAAAAACACTTCTCCACAGGTGATCGATGGAAATATGTCAGTGTAGGAGTGTGGTAATTCAATGATCTATAAATTCAAGCCAATCAGATATAAGATCGTTGATCCGGTACTCATCTTCACAGATGAAATCCTATAAAAAGATAAGCCATCTATGATTAAAGTTTTTGACTTAATTAAAAGGTATGAAGAAACCACGCGAAGAAGAGTTACGTAATAGATTTCTCTTTCATTATCCATAGTTGTTGCCCTGTTAGATCAATCATCCGAAAAGAAATCTAAAAGATTATAATTTGCTTCTTAAAGGATGATTTCATAATTTCGTTTCATAAAAGCAATTTTGTCGTATATTTAAAGAAACTACGTAGAAGAGTGCTGCGTTTACTCGGTACTCCTCTGTTTAGAATTTTAGGATGCACATTAATTAAAATTCACTCTTGCTTTAGATAATATTTTCCGATGAATGCACCGAAGCAGAAGGTCGATTCTGGCATATTGGGCATTTTGCATGTTTCGAGTGTGATGCCTCACTTGGTGGACAAAGATACGTCATGCGGGACAATCATCCGATTTGTTGCAAATGTTTTGAAAAAATGTTTGCTGAATTTTGTGATTCGTGTGGAGATCCAATTGGTATTGATGTTGGTCAAATGGCTCACGGAAGTCAACATTGGCATGCAAACGAGAAATGTTTTAGTTGTTTCAACTGTGGTTTAAGTTTACTCGGACAACCTTTCTTACCTAAAAACGGAGAAATATTTTGTTCTTCGGGATGCAGTAGGGGAATACCACCTCCGAAACCTGTAGCACCCAAATACCCCCCACGTTCAGCATCTAGAAATCGTACATACCGTCCACCCACAAATAATAATAGAGAGAAAGACGGATATATTAGTTCGAGCACACTTAGTCCAGAACCTATACGTAAGTTAGTAGAGACACGTTCAAAAGCTAGTTATCGTAACTCACTAGATAAATATGGATTAGCAGGTGCCGAAAAAGTTGGAGATATGTTTAAAAATATGCAACAAAATAAAAATATAAAAGAAGAAAGTGATATAGACGAAACGAGTTCCACGTGTTCTTCTGTTAATTCGTCAAGAAAAGAACTGCCGTCATTCCCACCAAGTAATAGACATGGTAAGAAACCTGTGTTGAGAGTGCCACCAAATTATAGGGCCAAACAAAAAGGACCTGAAATCTGGATTGATATGGTACCGCCTAAAGAAGCAACAACGCGAAACGACGAGAAGAAACAGAGTGCAACAAATAAGTCCGATTACGCACATCAAAACGGCAACAATAACATCGAACGACTTGTACAAATTGAACGACAACGAAGACGGCATCGAAGGAAGGCTGATGATTCTTATTTTTCAGATTTCGAAGTTGAACGACGCAAACGAACGCAAAGACATCAACAATATATGCCTTCGTTGACATACACCATGGAATCGCCAGCACCTCAGGGAATCCCCGCCATTAGTTCAAAAGCACGTTCAACGGAATCACTTGATGCAGGGAAGCAGCGAGTATCCGGTAGACGAGATGAACGCGATGTAAAAAATAAAAGAACAAAATCTGAAACTAACATTGCCAACTCGAAAAATTATAAGAGTAAAACGGACGCGGTTGCAAATTTAAAACTTGGAATTGATGTTAGCTCACCGAAAAAACTTGCATATAAGAAAGATTTTGGTAAACGAACACCTCCGAGAAGAACATCTGGGGATGAAGACAATAGAAAACCGAGATCTTTCGGTATGTTCTCAGCCGAGGATCAACGAAGGACTAGAATAAATTACGTCACACAAGATGACATGGCTATTAATAGAAATAATAAAAGTCCGAAAAAAGGGAAAAGAAAAAACAAGGGTCAAGGTCAATGCGTTATCTCATGATAAAAATACTCAAGTCTGAAAATAATTGTCGAACATCATCTGAGGAGGGGTATTTTTACTATACTCAAAAAGCGCTCCTCCACAGGTGATGTTTGCAATTTTTAGCTTTTATTGCACATATAATTTATTTATCTCTTCTATAGCATTTTGTGAGATACTAACATTAGCCTGGGTATTTATCTAGTCCTCGAAATAAGAACGAATAATCACTGTGGGGGAGGGACTTTGAGCATAGCTCAGACTGCGAAGTCTCTGAAGCTATGCTCAAAGATTCCTCCTCCACAATGATTATTTACTCTTTGGGCACTGCTAACCTTTTCCATGAACAGAGCAGCATGCTGCCTCCACACACACACAAGATTAGTTAAAATTTTCAAAGGACATCGAATCAAGTGACAGTCTTGTAATTGGTTTGTTTCTTTCCATGGAATAAACTGATTGCGTTAACATGCTTCGGTCCCTTCACGGGACAAAACAACGTTCATCATACATATCAGACTATGAAACGAAAATGCAAATAATGAAGGGAGGTAAACGACTTACAGGTGATTAGTTCATCAATCAGTTCACTGCTTGAAATAAAAACAAATAATCACTGCGGAGGAGTGATTTTTAAGCATAACTTCAGACTTTGTGGTCTGAAGCTATGCTCAAAAATCCCTCATCCGCAGTGATTATTTGTTCTTATTTCAAACTCTACAGTTATAAGATCGTCGACTAAATACTCTTGTCTACAATATTATTTTCATGACGACCCCTATCCCGTTTAATAAATCGCACCATTTAAAGTAATTGCACTGAAGAGTAGTTAAAAACATTTAGTTTCTTTCTTTTTGAAAGGTTTAAAATTCTAGTTTAAGTGATATTCACTTAAGAATGGTGATCCCTTTTGAACTAAATCCTCATGGGGACTATCAGTGGTTGAAATAAGAGTAAATATTTACTGTGGAGGAGGGATTTCTGAATATCGCTTCTATTGAAATCTACTGAGCTACCAGCACTGTGTATGGTTGAATAGGAACTAAGTTTCTTTGAAAGTACCAATTGTAATCCACTTAGTTTCCACTCTTCTGTTGATACCGTGGAACCCTACTAAGCTAACAGTACAAACATGTAGTCTACTAACCTTGGTTCCCAGTCCTTCATTAATACGCCCAGTATAAAATAAGCCTGTTATCGTTTTACGTTTTGTTTTAAGGGGATGTGTGGGTTTTCGAACCTATAAGTTAATATTTTGTATTTTCTTAAAACATGTATATAGTTTTAAATGTCGTGTACAAATGATGGACCACAATGTAATTATTAAGAGGCTGCTTTGAAAATAAAAATTAATCTACACCATTACTTGTTGTTTCGTCGATTCATTTAAAAGCGATGTAACCCAGTGAAACTTGCTCTTAATCCGCAGTGAAGACTATCCTATCGTTTTATAAAGGCTCAGTGGTCGAAATGAGGGTAAATATTCACAGTAGAGACTCTTTAGCATAAGCTTAAACACGACGATGTATATAGACTACCTATATAGCCCACAGCGCAGTCTTCATCTCTTCGTCAAGGGAAACATCGATTTTGATTGGTCAACTTTTAGTTTTAAAAAACACATAGTGCTAATGTTTCAATGTAAAATTAGAAACAAATTCTGATGCGATCTAGGATGCGCCGATTGTTCCAGATACGTAAGAAATATGTTCACATATATCGTAAAATCCCAGAAAGCTATAATCCCAGACGATCTGAGATTTTTATGATACGAGATACAGGATGGTCATAACGCACAAAAATGAAAACATAACTTAAATGATTTGAAAATCAAAAATTACCCCGCTACAATTATCATAGACCAAAATCAGATGGATATTTGCTTTTAAGGTTTTAAAGAAACCATTTCTTCTATATCTATCACCTGTGAAAACTTTCGCGTCACTTTAATGATTTTTCGCGGGTATTCACGAGAAAATACACAAATCAGTTTTCGTCTTCCATTTGAAACGCAAAAAATCAACTTCGTTCCCAGGGCTTCGAAAAGGCAAGCCCTGGGAACGAGGTTGGCGAAAAAATCTAAAGCTGTTCCTGTTGTCAATTAGCAAACTATAATTGTGTTAGAGATTGATTAAAAATATTTACTACACATAAAAAAAATTCAAAAATAACTTTTTATTCCCCTAAGAACTTCTGTGCACATCTAACAATCCTTTTTTTTTCGGGGGTATTTATCTTCGTGAATAAGCAATTTCGGGATTTGTCGTGGGGATTAATTCTCGCGAACGAGTAATTTTAAGATCTTTTGCAGGTATTTAATTTCGCAAAATCGCCAAAAATTCGCGAATACTACGAAAATCCATACCCGCGAAAATTTCTACCCCCAAGATTACATTAAGCATTACATTGTTTAATAAAATTTTATAATCACATATATTTTTCAAAAGTTGACGAAGGAAGATTCCAAAAACCAAAAGAATTTAATTCTTAAAGTTTTCTATTAACTCTCATTCTCCAAAATACAAAAAAGGACTCTTGGTCAAATTCTCATAGAAAATTTACCATTGGTCCATTTATAGACAGAAAATGTGATTGCGGTGAAAGTCTCAGCAAATTCAGAGTATTTTTTAAGTCACCTATAGGTGGATATTTATTCGATTTGTTGAATGTGGTCAAACCTTCAAAGAAATCAAAGTCTCCACTTTGAAAAATCCCTTACTCAGTCCTCAGTGAGTATTTTGGACTCTTTTTGTCCGATATTCGGTTCCGAATGGACGATATCGAACGTTCTTTGCGAGTCCTTCCGAAATACACGTTTTTTTTTTATAAGAAACCTAGCAAAGGACCTAGTAGCAAAAGTTTCTTAATTATGACGTCAAAATTGAAGGCTTTTAGTTCTAAAAGTTTCTTAAAGAGTTCCTTAAATTTTTCAAATATTATTAAAGTACAGAGACCAAAACGGACAA
>JAULBZ010000030.1:0-52121 GCA_032360805.1 Neoturris breviconis
CGAAAATTAACAAGCGAGGGGGGGGGGGGTTGTTTATTCGGCACCCGAGAGTATTTGATATATTCGTTGAATTTAATTTTTGCAAATCGTTTGTCTTTATAAATTCTTTCCACTAAAAATTAACAAAGAATGTCAGATTATCACAACCCCCCTTACTAATTCATTGGAATTTGCAGTTACAAAGTTAAGGTTAAAAAGATAACAAGGAATAGAATTTTGTTCATGATTCATTTTAGTTAAAATCAATGTAAAGCATCTTCAAACACGTTTCTATCGAAATCTTCTACCCAATCAGAATCATCAGAATCTATCCTTTCATTTGTAAACGACATTAGATACTCTCTTGCATTTTGTAACGTCTCTATTCAGGGAAAAAATTAAAATAGCGTGGGAAATCTTTTTATATTGGAAAAACAAAATCAAATCCAAGGATTTCTTCCTTGCAAATGCAATTTTTTAAGTCAAAAAGGGGAATTTCCCTCCCTTTAAAAAAATTGAAAATACTTTTTTTCGCGGGAATTTAATTTTGCGAATCGTGAAAAGAAGATTTTTCGCGAGAATTTAATTTCGCAGATTTGAGCCAAATTCGCAAAACTTTCTGTCCACGAAAATTTCTTCCCTTTAAGATATAATCTTTCTCAAAATGCTGAGTGTGGAGTTTTATATGTCTGCAGTTATTACCTGCTAAGATAGAGTTAGTTAATTTTTAGCCCACCAAGCAAAGTTTGGATGGGTTATTAGAACATGTTCTGTTAGTGCTACCATTTTGAAATGTAACAACCATCATTTAAGGAATATTTTGGAATGACTCTCCAAAAAAAAATTAATTTTGTCGACTCGGGTCCGAGTTTTGGGCAAAAATGGTCAAAATTACATTTGTCCAATGGACCAAAAAGGGGGTGGTGTCATCCTGAAATTTGGTATAGGCATTCTAGTCAATATTACAAGAGTGCTTGATTTTTGATTTTGTCCACTCACGACTGAGGATTGACTAACAAGGGTTTTTAACAAGTGGAGACTTAGATAATATTAGAACATTTGAATTCTATGAGGTTTTGACCACATTCAAGCAAATATCATTCACGAATGGTAAGGGAAGAAGTGGAGACTTTTTTTTGCAGTTAATTAAGGATGTTTTAAAACCATTTTTAAAGGTTTAACAAATTTACTACCTACTAGACAAATTATTTTGCTTGAATAAAATATTATGATGGATAAACTATTAGAATATTTTTTATTCTAGAAATTTTGATGTCATTTTATATATTATCTCTGTTCAGGCCCAAAGATAAGGTTTTTCCATTTCACTGGATGGGGAAAAATCCTTTACCGGTTTTTATAGTGTAACAAGTAGAAATATAAACAATGAACAATTTTATGCAATATTTTGGCTTTGACGTCGTCATCGAAAAACGCATAGCTACAATTTGCTGATTCTGCATATTATTTCTTTACATATTACAGCAATCTGACTATTGATTTGGAATAAACACATAAAAGCAAGTGAATTTGTCCCAATTCAGCGAAATAGGAATAACCTTATTTTTGGGCCAAAACAGGGTAATATATCAGACGTAATAATTTTCAGAAAAAAGATTCTAATAGTTTACCCATCATACTGTTTACTTTAACTAAAACGAATATTTTGTGCAGTACGCACTAAATCTCAACCATGGGAAATACTGTTAACCTATTAAAAATGGCTTCAAAACGCTCTTAACTACATGTAGTTAAATACAAATACCTTATTTTTTCATTTTAGCACCCTGGGGTACTTATTAATACAGACTGATTTAGGAGGGGCATTTAATTGAAAGGGTGGCACTTATTTAAAGATGTAGATAATTAGGCACTTACTTGAACTCGTGCCAAGTTAAAAAAAAAAAAATAATAAATCAAACTCGTGGTGGTGCTTAATCGATGGAGGGCCGCTTATTTGAGAAGGTGCTTAATCAAAATATTTCTTCTTAGTAGAGACACGCTAATTCGAGGGGGCACTAAAATTAGGAAATATAGTATGTAATTATTTAAACCGTCTACTATACATCATTGAGAAGGGCCAAAAAAATTACTTATTTCAACTATTATGCTCACTTTTAGGATTTGATCATAGAAGCAGTTTATGCTGATATATTGAAGGGAAAACTGGACCAAAGAGAACAAAGGGTAAACATTTGTTTTTCTAACTAAGGCCTGAGTTCTTTCTGGTCCGTCTATAGACTTAACATATAGTATACTGGTTCTAAAGTGAGAAGCATTAATGTAAATGCTGAACATTTGTGTGACATTATTACTAACGAAAATTGCTAATCAAGAAGATTTTCACTTTGTGGTCTTTAACCTGTCAGTACTCCGAGTAAGAGCAATTAATCACTGTGAAGGAGTGATGTTTGAGCAGAGCTTCAGGCTGACCGGATGATATTTCTTGTAATAATATACAATGTGTCTAAAATCATTTTTTGAATAATACCTTGAACTCCGGTAGATAATCCCACTGGCCCATTCCAATATTAGCTTTTTTCTGTCCGGGGGTAAGCCCGTCCACAGGTACATGGTACACCTATGATCAGTCAGGAAATTTAGAATAAAAATTATTCTAGGAAATCAAATTATTTCACATTCTGTAATTTCCACTGCGAAGAGAAGTTATACAGTAGCAAACCGTTCTGTTTTTTTATGATTCACACCCAGATCACTCACTTACTTAAGAATGATATACAAAGAATTCGGATATTGTCAATCTACGAACGCATTTTTCTGCCCATAGTAAGCCCACTCACAGGTAATCTCACCATCAAATAAACCCACTCTACAAATTTCTTCGAAATGTACTGGGTTTTACAGTATATATTACAAGTTGATATAAGATATAAAATATTGGCATAATTGGTTATAATATGATTTGGACACTGACTGATCGAACATTTTATAATCACAAAATCTATCGGAAAATTAAAGGTAGAATCTGAATCTTTATACAATAAAAGTAGATATTTGATTGAGAAAAAACACCCTACACGACCACTGGACTGTAAATGCCTTTTTTTGTCTGCATATTAGAATGTACCCCAAACAAACAATGATTTTCTAAATCCCTCCTCGTTCTATGCGGAGAACTATTATATTAATGATATCATAAAAACAAAAAAAATGTTCAAATAAATAGAATGTTATTGTTTTTTATGTTCAATAATTTATTTGAGAATTTTTGTTTTCATTCTTTTCTCCCAAGGCGGCACTAATTCGATTTAAATGATTGTAGTATATGTTGATTATGTATTGTCTTTTTTATGTAGTCTGAAGCCATGCTCAAAAATCACTTCTACACAGTGACTGCTTGCCATTATTTTTATAAGATGTTATACTTTGGAGGTGATAGTGGGCATAAACCTGTTCAAAACCCGCAGTAAAGACGCTAGAACTCTAGCATCTTTACTGGAGACTTTGAACAGGTTTTTGACCACTGGGAATTTATCTTACATACCGATTGCTTTTTAGTTGGAAGTTGATTTTGTTATTGGAAGAGATATTCAGCAACAGAATATTGATAATATTATAAATACTCTTGAAAGCTGGTAAGTTCATGCATTTCTAATAGAACTGTACCCTAATAATATATTACTATACATAATTCCTTAACCCTACTTCACATGGGGAGTTTTGGTCTCGTTATTGATAGGGGTGGGCCATATCTGTAACAATAAACATTTAGGCTTTGAATCTTGGCAGGTATATTACTTGGTCAATTAGCTTCCGAATAAAATAAAGTTATATAAATGATGACGTCACAAATTGACCCATTTGAGGTAAAAAATATAACATGTCTTATCTTCTAATATTACTTGATATCCTTAAGAATTATTCAAAATATTTACATGTCGGTGTGGTCTTCGAAAGAAAAATAAGTATGAGGTTATGAGAATTTAAATATTGATCAGATCAAAAGATTATCTTCTATCAGCTAGTCCGTAATTTCTAAAGCTTCTGGTCTGTAAAAACATTGACTAGAGAAAGCCAATATATCCCTGAAATAGTTGGACAATTTTATGATTATGTTTAATAACCAAGACCTAGTCAGTAAATTATGTTTACTGGTCTGTAAATTACTATTAATGACAACCTGGTCTGTAAAATAGTGTATTTGTGTTAGGTATATTGTATACTTAACGTAAACAACAACATATCCAATTTTCTGTAATTTAATTATAATACAATGATTGAAAATAATAGAATTTAAAAAACATTCTACCCTCTAAAAAGAAACATCTTACCCCGGAAAAATAAAGCGTGACAAAAAATGTTTATTGGTCAATTATAAGTCTAATTAAAGTTAGGAACGGTGGTTACAAAAAAGATTTCTATGAACTTCTTTTGCTTACAACTATTTCATTATTCCCATATTCCCCTCATTAAAAACCACCCTCTAATAATAGATAGACGTGTAGTGTAGTTTCTGTTGAGTTTAAATACATTCTTTTATTTCAGGTGTTCAAATTGTGAGCAAGCGATGGCTAGTCTAGATACACAATCAATACGTGCAAATAATTTCAAAGAGATAAATATCAGCAAGAACAGAAAGGTTGAAGTGGAAGTAAGAAACTATATTAAATTTTAGGGGGAAGAGTACTGAGTCAACGATCTTGCAATGGATTGGTTCTTTATATCGATTTAACCAATCCATTGCAAGCTCATTGACATTACACGCTTCTGTGTAATTTCAATTTGTTTTAATTTGGTCATATTTTTTAGTTTCTTTAAATAGGCTAAGGAAGGTTGGTTTTTGAATGAATTTTGTGATTTCTTTCTTCAAAACTTAGCAGTTATTAGCCACCAAGCTAAGTTTGAATGATACAGTGACAGCTACTATCTTTTTTATTAGTTGAACTGCTACAATTTGGAAATTTTCATAGCTGATTCTTGTATGTTTATTAAGTTTGTTTTAAGGCGACATTTTTTTATCGAAATTTTGATTTTATTCCAAGGTAAGGGACCAAATATCTCCAAAACCAACTTTCTTGTTAGGGTTAAATCAACTAAAATTGACAAAATTCAACAAAAATGAATCTGTGCAAAAGTGTGTTAGGTACGAAGAAACCAATCCATTGAAAGATCATTGACTCAGTACTCTCCTCTGTAGATTTTATTTTTGAGACGGTCCCTAAGTCTATACTGGTTATTTTTGCTCTTATCAAGCACTGTTAGTGACATAATGATACTCAACTAGTCTGACAAGAGATTATATGTTGTTTTGCAGGTTGAAAACGTTAAGAAAGCTCTGAAAACACAAGAAATGACTGTAACTGCACCTTCACAAGATATTGATATTGATTCCACTATTCAACAACAAAGATCAAATCATAAATTGAAAGTGAAAGGGTATGTTCATACTGTGATCCACTAAAATTTGAACATTTATTTCTTATAGCGATCAGAATTTTAGTGAGCATAAAGGTTGAGTTTCACATGGTGAAAAAGTCACTGCGGAAACCAAAAGAAGACATTCCATTGGTAGAAAGTCGCTTAGTAGAAATCAAACTACATACCTGTGGCCAAAAACCTGTTCAAAGCCCCAGTAAAGACTTTAGAACAACGTTTTCAACGTTATTCTAGCGTCTTTATCGCGGACTTTGAACAAGTTTTTACCCACTGGGTATCAATCCTTGTTGCGCTGAAAAGACTTCGTTTCGACATCTAGAATTATAGTTATTCGTAATCCAACTGTCTGAATACTGACTACCTTTTCGTAGTAGGTGCTTAGAAGATTATGCAACTGATACTTTGTATTGATCCCTGCTATTTCTAGACTTTATAGGGCTCTTTGAGTAAATTCTGAGCTATTTGATGTTTTTGTACCTAATCATCAACGAGGTTATTATTACATTTCTTAAAACATTTATTTGGCAGTTGATCTGTTGTTTGTTATGACATCATCACTTATCAGATAATTTGAAGCATTTTTAATTTTTGCCAGGCATTAGTAGCTGGTATTGATAACTTTCCTCTAGGCGTTACGACCATCCGGGAGGGTACACCCTCTACTACCAAAGATCTAACGTTTTATTTATATTTCAATACTTAGATTAGCACCATCAATGAAAGCTTCATCGTCAAGAACAAGATAACATTATGTGTACAAAGACATTCTATACAAGAAATAACTGCTGGACATCACCTGTGGAGGAGCGTTTTTTAGTGTAGATTTCAGTTTCATAGCTAAAAAGTATACTCTAAAACATCCTTCCACATATATGCATATATGTATAACTTGTATTTTCACCGAATTTATCCCAGATTAACCGGTGTTAGTATTTATGGGCAAAGGCTTTTAACATATGACGTTAGAATTTATGTTATCGTACTGAGATAGATACATGCTTTTTAAGAACCTGAAAATAGGCGAAAATTTAACTACGATAGTCAATGGTAGACATACCATTTGTAGAAATCGATTTCACACAACATGTGTTTTCTTTTGGCTTTCAAAGTGGATTTTTCGCGTAGAAATTAGCCTTTAGACTGTTAAAACATCTCTCGTGGTGTTCAGAAATGCTTTTGGCTCAATGAGTGTTCCGTGTGAGGTTAACACCTTTATATAAAGCCTAGATTACATTACATAGCAGGTACCGCAAGTATATATTTTTTGCAGCTGTCAAAGTAAAGAGGTTCTTTACAATTCTTAACTTAGATGTTCTTAATTTAATCAATCTTTTCCTGACTCAAGTTGTAATCTCGCTTCAAATCCCTAATAAAATATTTCGGTCGGTAAATTATACACTGAGTTGAAGTCATGCAAGAAGAACAGACACGGTCTACCGATTTTACCTTTAGGGAAGGGCTATAAATATAGGGCAATTGTACAGTGTTATAGTGTTAGCTATTTGCGTTTGTATGAGGAGTATATGCTTCGTTAGAAAGATGATTGATCTTTTCATTTAGTTTGTGTACTTCTTACTGTCAGTGTTTAAAATAAGAGCAAATCCCTCTCTTATACCGATTATTTCCTCTTACTTAAAACAGTGCACCCAGTAGGCAAAAACTTGTTCAAAGTTCGCAGTAAAGATGCTAGTAGAATAACGTTGAAAACATCATTCTAGCATTGGTACTGCGGACTTTGAACAAATTTTTACCCATTGGGCATTTCCAATTTACTTCAATTGTTCTTGAGGTTTTGAAAGATTTGTCCCTACGTTCTGACTAAAGAAGAAACGAAACCGAAAAAATTAATTCTCAATAAACTCTTTACCGAAATAAAAACATGTCCTTGTTGATATAGCCAGAGTATTGTATTTTTCAAAGTGCAATTGGTGCGGTTCTGGTTCGTATTTTTAAATTCGGTTTTTGAATGCCAAGGATTATATTTTAACATATCTTTCGGTTTTTAAAATAGTTCCACCGAAACCGTGCGAAACTTCCCAGAAATCTCCAAAATCGGAAAAAATAGGAAAATCGGAATTTTTATGCCATAAAAATTGATGGAAATAATTTAAATCGTGATACAAGTCTATGGTTCAAATTTGAAGTTAATTGCTTTATTTATACAAAAGTTATTCACGTTTTCGTTTTTATAGAAACTGACCCCAGAAAAGCTTATTTTTATTGAATTTTGACATGTAAAATGCGATGAAAAACGTTTTAGACAACATTTTTCGGTTCTGTATTCAGATATTAGGAGCTAATGAATGCCTTCATTACGGGTTTTATAAAATGATTGACCAAAATGATTCCCATCACTATAAGTAGTAATTGGGCAAAGTTACATGTTTTGATTCCAAATACAACTTAGCTTATTCATTAAGTTTGAAGAAAAATGCAATTTAATAACAGAAATTTTGCGCTATGTGGTTTCAGAATATAGCCTTTATCTCAACTTCTTCATCTTAGAAATTCGGCCAGAAGATGTGAAATAGAGTTACATGAAGAGTTAAGTAGTTTCAATCATTAGTCAAAAAAAAGTTATTAAAACAAACTTTAGGGGGTCGGGGCGGAATTCGCCCCTCCCCCATCCTCCACCCCCCAGTTCTACTAGGGTTAAACAGTGGATGTGCCTCTTATCTCACCAGAGTTCTCCCATGATTGCCTTAAATGCGGACTGCACATTCTTTCAATGAATAACTTTTAGTTATTCACTGCGATTCTCTGTTTTTGCAAGAGCCTGATATTTTCAGACAGTTGTTATAGTTCTTATAATAATGTTTGAAAGGATACAATTATAAGGATAGTTTGACCATGTCCTTTAAGCCAATACAATAATTCACATAAATATTTGAGATAAAGACAAATTTATATAAAAATTTGGGTTTTTAACTTAGACAAAAAGCCCTACATTTTGATTAGAAAGTCCCTCCATGAAAAGTCGAAAGAACGGAAATTCGGACTACCACCCATTCCCTATAATATATAATGAACCTTCTCTAAAATAAATGCAATCTTTTCGTATATCTCTACGGTATATATGCTCATCCTCAAATGTTGGCCACAATCAAGGTCATAAATGATGATAAAACTTGTGAATTTTAATATACACCACAAGTAAAACATAAGTGTGGAAAACAACCATGAGAAGTCCCTAGAGATTTTTCTCAGATATTTATCGTGTAGTAGACTTAAAACTTAAAAAACACAGATCAATTTAGAAAAAGTCGGCATTAAAATTTAGTTGGTAGAAAATTGTCACTTTTTGCAAGGTTTTTTTTACTGACAAGTTAAGCGCCGTTTGAAAGCGTTTTTTAAAAGAATAAATACGGTGGTTCTATCCGCTTCTCTCTTAAACACCTGCCTCCAATAAATGCCCCCTCTAAAAATTAAATAAACGCCCTGGAATTTGAGGCAGGAGCTAACGCCCTAACTGAATATGGGTCAATTTTGTTCACTCGGGGTAGAAGAGAGGGAAATCACAATATTCGAAAACAACAACAAAACAAAATGTCCGGTTTGCGTTTGGGAAATGTGGAAATCTATCCAGCTATAGTCGATGGTCCCCTTTGTGTGTTTAATGCCCATCCTTTCAAGTTGTGCCGTGTAAAGTACGAGCAGTATTTCTTTTCAGTTCCTCCAGTTCCCACTCCTAAATGTGTGTAAATAATGAATAATCACGAATGATGATGCGCGTGTTTGCGCATTCCCCGTCACACAGATCACCACCATCAGATCAGAATAAGCATAGCTATAGATACTCAATCTAGAAGGGTACCAGGCAGTCAAAAATTGCAGATTTTCCAGACGTTTTCCAACCAGTAATTAAGGTTTGCAATATTTTTCCATGCAAAATTTTAAAAGACTCCATAATCGATTTTCATTTTTTAACGGCTTTTTTGCTTTTTTGGCCGTTTAGGGAAGGGGGTGGGGCATAACTAGGAGCCGTTAAGCATTAAGAATTTGAAAAAATATGAAAATCTCTATGCACAAACCGCATCGTTTCATATTCATTTTTCATTGAAAAATACATTCCGCCCCCGTGGAAGGAACCGTGGAAGAAATCTGGTCTTGGTAGTACAATCAAATCACCAAAGAAATCTTCTGAAGCCGTTAAGAGGGGAGGGAGAGAGGGTCAAATACCAATCAGCCAGAAAATGTTAAAAAAAATCAAAATCCTATGTCGAAGGCCCCTTAACGGCCATAGAAAAATTTAAGAGGAGAGCTTTTCGCTATCACAGCACGACAAAAGCAAACACACTGCCCAGGCTGCCCCATCCAAGATTTTATTGGTGATTTGATTGTATTACCAAGATCAGATTTCTTTGAAAGATTCTTTGTGGTCTGCAAATTATCACGATAACGTTCTTGTAAGACGTATTTTTGGTCTGAGAAGCAAACTGGTCTGTAAATTTTTGAAATAATGAAAACAAGAGTGCCAACAGCCCGAAAATTTTGTTATTTTTTCCGGGACAAAACAGTTCGTAGAATGTTAATTTAATTCGTAAAATGACTCAGAACATGCCTGGACTTCATGTTCTTTCTATTGAAAATGCTAAGTCATTTGAAATATATATCCCTCTTCTTTATAAAGAAACATCCCTTCTCTGTGAAGAACATCACTCACCATTGATATAGCATATACCGTCCTTGGTTCATGAACGTCCTTTGCTTTGTCGTGCAATATTCAAGTTGCCCTAAAACAGAAACGCTCGCTTCTTGTACTGCCATATTTATTGTGAACATATCGGAACAATTAATGGTAAGTTTGTCGACTTTGATAGAGTTCTAACTCGAAATTCTAACTCTTTCGATTTTTTTTTTTTTTTAATCCATAAATATAACCCCTTCACATTTTGCACACCTTAAATGCGCAAAAATTAAAACCGTGCAAAACAACCTTTTTCCCACGGCTTCTTCTTTCTTGACGTCTGTCAAAAATGAAGAAGCCCTGGGAGCGAATTTTGGCGCGAAAATTGAAAGGAGTTAGTCAATCATACCCTGGGCTACTTGAGTTTTTCGATTCATGAACCTTATGACACCGTTTGTTCACGGACTTGACATATTGCTGACAGACATCAGATCATGTGACCATCGATGTGAAAATGTGTTGTGAACATTAAAATATTGCAGCAACGAGCAGAGATGTGATGGGATTGAAGAAACTAAAATTTCCAGGATGTTGGGACCTTCTTTTAGTTGATAATCAAAAATTAGACACCCAAGTGTCCTGAATATAACCTGGATACGACCTGGATGATACATCATGTTTCACAGAACTTTCCGGGTTGAAATTAGAAATTTAATTCGAAAAAAATCGCGGAAAATTTCAGAAAGACGTGTTACATTTCTGGGTTAATCCGGGGCGTTGGCACTCTATGGTAGACAAAAGCTGTTATCGCAGACAGGGGGCGAAATGCTTTTTTGTTATTTTTCAATGAAAAATAAATGCGAAAAGATGCGATATATGTTTAGAGAGATTTTTATACTTTTTTTCAACATTTTAACAGCTCCTAGTTATACCACCTCCCCTAAAACGGCCTAAAACCGTTAAAAAATATGAAAATCGATTGTCCATTGCCCCATCTCATTGCTATAGGTGTAAGGAAGGACGACATGATCTATTTTCAGAGCTGTTCTTTTACATGCCATTACAAATTGTTAAATATCTCAAAAAGTAAGTAATATTTTTAAATGGGGTAAAAAGCAAATGAAAGGTGAATAAATTATCTTTTAAATGATATATAATTTGTGGGGTGAGATTTGGACAGAGTGTCTGATTTTTTGTTGTAGCAACAAAAAAAAGTAAGTCGATGAATACCTAGGCAACACATTAGAAATAGTTATAGGATATATGAGCATGAATAGGAGACTACAACCAGATCAAAATTCACAAAAATACCCGAAACCAAGTTAAGTGACTTATGGAAGCTTAGTAAAGGTAACTAACTGTCCAAGATACCGAAACGCTCCATCTAGAACCCAGAAAGTACCGAAACAAGCCCTACAGCACTGCTTTTTAGGGCGGACATGACGTATTTTTAGAGCCGTTTTTAGCCCACCTAAACATTTTTGAAGAATAATGTTGAATTCACATTGATCCGACATTGTGTACCTGTTTGAATAGTTTTTGGACTTTGATCCTGACAAAGCTTTGGTCAGTCCTTCCTTTGCAACGAGTTCAATTTTCCCTAATATTTTTATTTAGATGGGTTCCAGATAATGAAGTATCTGGTTGTCCAATATGTCATCAAAAATTCAGTCAAATTCGTCGAAAGCATCACTGCAGACAATGTGGGCGCATTTTATGCAATAAATGTTGTGATCACAAGGTATCATATTACTTCAAATAATCACCCAGTGCATTTATTAAATTGTTTGACTTAAGAGAGGGACATTTATTCAAAGCATTTAAAAGAGGGAGGTGTTTATTGGAAAAAATTTATTTCCATATTATACTACTGTATTATTGTATTTCCATAATAATGCTACAACTAAACCACCTTAATACTGGGTTTACAATAGAGCAAATTGTTATAGATTTGTGAGTCAATTATATACTAAAAATAGAAATTGCTACAGATTATGTTTACATTAGTTTTACGAAATTGTTACGAACAGTTGAAAATAATAACTGTATCCACATATTGATGGATTGAATCCAATCCTTAAAGCAACTGAAAAACTTAAAACTACACTCAAAACACTCATTCACAGGCGATAGTTTTGTATACTCAATGATTCCAGCAAACAATATATATAATTTACTGTTTTAGACTCTCTTACCACAACTTGGTTATGACGAGGAAGCACAAAAGATATGTAATGAATGTTTACCTGTCAGCGAATTAGTTGCTAAAGCCAGGTCTCTTCAGTTTGTAAGTAATATTTTATTACAACACTTAAAAAAATAATAACAAGTAATAACTGTGTACGAGTGATTTTTGATCATCATTATTTGCAGCAGTCAGTGAAATCTGTAGAAAACATTTTTTTATAAATATATACATTATTTATTACAGAAATTTATCATTTATCATGTGAGGGTTGCATAACTGTTGGCTCTAAGGAACGCAGATACTTTTGGTACCACATTAGAAAGTTTGCATAAGTTTTAACTTAGTGAGGTAGTGAACTTACACCACACTCTGAACCTGATGGCTGCAGAACTGGCCCTCTGATCTAAATACTGCGTTTTTCTCCATATGCTGAAATTAATATAATTGACAGTGATTGAAATAAGAACAAATAATCACTGTGGATAAATGAATAGCCCACAGTGGCGGCTCGCTTGCTAGCATTTCGAACTTCAGTACCAGCATTCATGGTGATATTCTAGAAGGGCTTGGCAAAAATCTTTCGATTCCGTCCACTCAATCCCGGGTTTTGTGTAAAAAGGGTCCAAATTGAGTATTTTTAAATAAATCTATATCAGCTTGGTATATAACTTCTTTTTTCAGACGACATCACTATTGTTAAGCATGTATGACTTTAAAGCATATTACTATATTATACATGTACTCTGAATGTAATCTTTAAAAGCACAACTAACACTAAAAAAAATCTCTAATTTTTATTTGGTGTGTACATAATACCAGTATGATGTATATATATGTTTGTATGCAATTCATATCCACTGTGGAGGGGTGATTTAGGCTATGATTTGAAATTTCACTACTCTCCTCCACATTGATTTGATATAATTTTACCTTGATAAAGGTGTTCAAATTGTTTACTTGAACTGAAACTTTATCAACTTAATAAGGACATGAAATCTTAATGCCATGTAAAATTTGGGTTTTTATCCTTGATATAAAATTTGACCTGACATAATTTTATCTTGAAAAATTGTGTTTCAATTGTATATTGGACGTGAAACTTTATGTACCCTCTTAATACAGGCATATTTCAAACATTGTATAACATGTGTATGCAAATCATTTTTATGTGCTTAGATTTAACTTCACTTGGTTTGGTGGGCTACTTTCAATACCGTACCTTTGATTTAGTACTGATTTAGGCTAGAAATGCTCAAAAATCCACAGTGAGTATTTACTCTTATTTGAACACTGATTGATTTGTAATCTCAAACTAATAACTGCATAGGAGAGTGACATATATGACAACAAACTTGAGATTGATTGGTTTCTTTGGTACTAATCATTTGCAAATTTGTTGACTCTAACAGATACTACAGGATGTTTATATTTGGACCTTGGAATTTAATACAATATGTCAACCAGCTTGTAATGGATTGGTTTCTTTGGTACAAAAAAATGATACATTACAACATCGTTATCTTAATACTCTTCTCTAAAAGATTTTAAGTGTTTTTTAAGATCTTTAATTGGAAAATATAATTCACCTTGTTTAGTCAAAAAAAGAGGAAGCAGCAAAAGGTTTAAATGAAATGTGCAAGGATATGAAAAAATTACAGAAGGTAAGACTTTCTTAAAGGGGTGAAATTAAAGTTATTTCCACAATAAATTTTCATGGTAAGAGTACCATTGCAGTCATCTTTCAAATTCTGTCTTTTATAATTCTGGTACAATAATTAACTGCCAGACATCACATATTTTAAAGCTAAAAACAGTACTCAAAAACACTCCACAGGTGATGTCTTACTTTTATATTCAGGCTTTATAATATAAATTCACTCTTTAACTGACTTAAAGCCTTAGAAAATTTCTGGACAGTTTTGATGATTGATGCCGACAATTTTGTTGTGGTTACTGGTTATTCTCTTCACTATTTTACACTTGCTGATTTCTTTCCTGTTGTCATTGTGTTTCCTCATATGCTTTACACCTGTTGTCAGTTTTCCCATTGCATTATGCTAGTTTGCATAATTATCAACATCGATCATTACCATAATCCTCTCTAGATCGAGTATTTTGTGATTTTGGGTAAATTTTAGTTTTGGTTATGTTATTATTTTCTTTCTTATAGTTGGTTGAACTTGGAGGTGTACATACATTAATATTCTTAAGCCAAAGTATAAATGGCAACATCAAGGTAAGTACTTATTTGTTGTCATGTAAAATATCCTGCGTAATAATGCATACTTTAATTATTGTATAATAGCTTTTTGTCTGCAGTGAATAGTTTGACTAAATTTTATTTCATTTCAATTTAATTTTTCTTCGTTTACTTCAAAATGATTGAGTTGTCAATGTTTTTCCTTTTGTAAAAGTTAAAATGTGAGGCATTTCTCTGTCTCTATTTGAGTCGATTTTGAACGTCCTGTATGAGAGATGGATTATCCACTGTTTCTCTAATTAAAGGCTTTCATATAATTATTAAAATCATTGCAGAGATTAGTGTTTCAGGTCAGGATCAACAATATTATAAATATGACAGCTCTTAGCAAGTAAGCTTTGTAACCTCAAGTCATACTCAAATTTCACTTCCCAACAGTGATTTATTATTGCTCTTATTTCAAACACTGTATGATTGATAATATTTTTATACCATGTAGGAGAATGTAGCAGAAGCTCTTCATTTGTTGACTACACATACTATATTACATCCATTGCTAGTTAACGCTGGTACAATTAAAGCTCTCTGTAGGTGAGATTCTGTAGTTGATAAAAGAGCGAATAATCACTATGTAGGAGTAATTTTTAAGCATAGCTTCAGGCTATTGCCAAAAATCCCTCCTCTACAGTGAATCAAATGAAATTGTCCAGAAAGCAGGAGTGGCAGAACTGTTTAGAAAGATCAATGTGAAATTAACTAATAAAATTATCACAAGTAATTTAAATACGTTTCTCTACAATATTGTATATACAATTTAATTCAATTGAAAACATGCCTATGAAGATATGCCTATTTCTAGAACTGTCATTATTCCAATGGTTGAAAAAATAGTAAATAATCATTGTGAAGGAGGGATTTTTAAATGTAGCTGCAGACTTTGTAAAATTTGAAAATCACTCCTTCACAGTCATTATATACTCTTATTTCAACCATTGTATTTTATGTAATTTGCTACATTATTATTATTTTTTGTTAGCCTATTATCTAGTGAAGAAACATTAGAAAAGACATTAATAGATTCCATCAGTGCGATGATGATATTTTGTAAATCGGAACAATACAAAAAACAAGGTATTGTTATTTAAGTTATATTTCTTTGTTTGTTTATTTATGTTGTTAAGAATTTTTACTTCATACTATTTTCACTCTGTTAAGGTCCCATTACAAAGTGAATAAATTCTTTTAGGAATACTTTTAAATATTTTTTTCCTAGTATTTCGGACATATTTCAGAGTCTTCAAACTGTGTCAGCGTATTTCATGAAAAAGTAAGAATAGGCGTCCGTTGCTCGTATAGTCTCTCCAATAGTTGCCGGGTGAGGGGAAGGGGCACTTATAGACTGATGCTAATTAATATTTTTCTAAATATAATATACCCATTGCTTAAATAGAGCATTTGCAGTAACCAAAAAATTACCATCCTACACAGAGGCAGCTGTAAAGCATTATTAAAAGATAAAATAGTTAAATCGGTTGAAAACGGGCAAACCAAACTTTAGAGATATAAAGACAAGATGATGTTTTTGTTGAAATGGATGAAATGTTTCCTTCCCTTCCACATAAATCCCTGCAATACGTTCACTCGGTTCACCAGTAAGTGGATTAATGGAATTAAACTCCAATGAAATTGAATAAGAAACCATAATACTTAACGTTGACAAACTAAACACAACGATAGTATCATCAACTCAAGGGTTTTTTCATTACTCAATAAAACAAATTCTGTAAAAGACAGCCACCTGCATCGGTATCCTTTAAAGGTATTTCACGAAGTCTTTCAATGAAGTCTTCCAAGGTTTTTAAAAGTATTTAAATACGCAAAATACACAATGAAATACCCATGAAATACACCTGAAAGAAATGTTTAAAAGTGTTTCTGAAAGAAATGTTTAACTGTGTAATTGGACCTTTAAACATTAGGTAATTTATTTCTATTACTAAAGCAAGCTAAAGCAAATATCTAACTGCTAGATATCACCTGTGGGAAGTATTTTTGAGTATAGTTTTCAGCTTAAAAGTAACCTTCTTGTCCAACAGTCTTATTATTCAGACTTACTGAAGCAGAGTTAGTGATTACCTTCCATGAAAAAAATTGAGGTTGGAAATTCATAGGTTTTTTGGAAACTCCTGTAAATTTACAAAATTTCCCCCACCACGAAAGTCTGTTGGATATTGAATAAAACTCCTTGTCTTGTGAAACCCTGAAGATTGTACTTAAATTGTAGCAATCGTACCAAAAATTGCTATATTTTATTGATAGCTCTCACTGATGGAGCATTAACACCAATTCTTACACTATGTGGCATGAAAGAGACTATTGCGTTGTTAGCTGTAACTACACTTAGCTTAATCGCTGCTCACGAAGATAATTTATATACACTGATAGAAGTGAGTTTACGTTATATTCAAGCCTGAAAATAACTGCTGGACATCACATGTGGAGGAGTGTTTTTTTTAGTATAGTTTTTACTTTGCAAAGTTAAAAACTATACTCAAAAAGACAGTTATTTTTGGTCTTATAAAAAGTATAACATTCAGTAGCTGAAATTATTGGTCCATCCTCTTGTAGTGAAAATACAGTGTGCTCTGAAATAGCTTATAAAATTCACTTAAATTTCACGCAACTTTAATTTTTGTGCAAGGCTGCTGCGCGAACAATTGGTTGCACAAAAATATACAATTTTTGCACACTAAGCCGCATGGAAAATAGAAGTGTGAGGAAGAAGTTGTTTATTACACACATTGTGTCTTATTTATTGACTCTTTCCTTTAATTTCTGATGACCTCCATAAGGGTGCATGAAAATTAAATGAACGAAAATAAAATTTGCGCGAAATTTAAGTGAATTAAGGTATAATATGCAAAATATAAAACTAAAAAACGGAAAAAAATCGCATTTAAAATTATATAATATTATGATGTCACCCAAAAATGGCTGATATCAACAAACAATGACACAGCTACCAGCTATTCAAAAGATATTGAGGTGGAGTGGAATTACCCCCTTTACCTACATAAGCTCACCTTAATAATTTATTTATTTTCTAAATTACTACATTTGAAAAAAGTTGAAAGTATGCTGCAATGTTATTAATTTGTTATCTTAGAAAGAAAAAGATGCTTTGCCTAAAATAATGAATTTAGTGAATGCTGTTGATGAGAAGGTCAGTTATTTTATTGTTTAGGAGTTTAGTGGGAGGGGTTTATTTACTAGAAAAGGAGGAATAAATAAAGTAAGAGACTGATAAGCAGAATTATGTTGTATTATGGTGTAGTATGTACAGCAGGGAAAGCTTTCTATGGTTCATACATATATTTTTTGTTATTGAAGTATATTGATACTGAATTTTAAGCCTTTCAATTTTAGATGCAAGAAATAGCTTTAAAAATATTATCGTCATTATCTCTTGGAACAGAATGGCATAGACATCGGATTGTTCAGGTACCTTTTCTGTCAAATAAGTTTGAGATGGGCTATTACTGTTACATTTCAGCAGCCAGACTTTTGCTGACCATGTTCTTGAAGCACTGTACACCATTTTTGAAATATTGTACCTTTTTAATACTTTCCTAAACTTCTAATTTTATGCATATCATGTTGTTATACATACTTTATAATTATTTATCTGTGTAATATGTGTATTTAAAACATTTCCTTGCACAAGGTCTAATATTTGCTTAGTTTGACAAGCTACTTTCAATACTGCTGCTTTGAAGTTCTTCAATTGCAGACTTAGTATCAGCAAAAGAGAATTTTTCAAAAGTAGAGATTTAGAAAATTTGGAAAAATAACATTAATTTCTCTAAAACTAAATGACCACAAGGAAGTTTCTTGGTGACCATGACAATTATAGGAATAGCAAATGTTATCTTCAAGTAAATGACATTTTTCATTCAAACAAATGTCAAATGTATTGGTAACCTAGGCATAATTTTGTGATGATTTAGAATTAATTGATTAGTTTCCTTGAAACTTCTCAAATTGTGAAGAAATGCCATGATAAAATTGATTGATTGATCAGATAAGAATAAAATGCAATATTTTGTTTGTTTGTTTTTTTGTAGGAGCATTATTCAGGTGGTAAGTGCTTGGTAAATGTATTTGGTAAAGTACCTTCTAATCAACAAGTATGTGTTCTCCAGTTCTTAAAATAAGAGCAAAATAATCACTATGGAGGAGTGGTTTTAGAATTAGCATCAGGCTTTGTAGTCTGAAGCTATGTTCAAACATTAATCCTCCACAGTGATTATTTGTTCTTATTTCAAATAATGTTCTTTATATAATCCATTATGCTAACCACATCTGTGAATTTTGATTAATCAGAATGAGAGCCATTCTATACTTGCCATTCGGAAACTTTAAGATATCTGAGCTAGTGCAACCAGGAGAGGAGATCTCTCCTAGTGGCACATGGGTCATGATGCTCCTAGTTTTCTCACGGTGCACAGTGTAGAATTGCACCTGTTGTGCAAAAGCCACATTCTGTTTCGTCACTTTGTTACACCCAACTTTACAATGTAAAAGAGCTATTTTATTTTAAACTTTTCACAAAAAGATCTTATTTTGATGTGTTTTTTTCTTGCAAGTATTTGCCTTTTTGTAGCAGCATTTATAATCATACACAAATATTTCTTGTGCAGAAAACTTCTATTTTAACGTAGCGCAAATAATTACACTTTGTGTATAATACAACCTTAACACAAGTCAGTTCAAATATCACTGTGCTCCATTATGTATAATCCTAGACATGCACCAAAAATTTGATTATAGTATTATTGTAAATATATCTCTACAACATAATAAAGAACAGGGTGCTTTACTCATTGAGTTTGTAGATATTCAGTATTGGAAAAGTGCTTTAAAAGTACAGTTTAAGCACACCATCCCATCCCTCAACAGATTTTGGATCATCCATTTTTTTAAAGTAGGGAGACAAGAACAAGAACTGTTGGAGGAGTGTTTTTCAAAATTGCCCGTGACAAATTTGAAATACTAAATACAGAAAGAGAGAAAAGATTTTTGGAAGGGTATCAGTGGAGATTATATGCATAAAAGTATATGTTATAATATTCTTTTAAATTTTGTAGGTATTAGTTAATGGAGTATGTTTACTTGGTAATCTATCAACCAGTGAAAAAGACCAAACAGTGTTACGTGAATGTTTAGAAGCTGTCTGTTTATTAATGCGAAATCAAACTGTGAACAAGGATGTACAGGTTTGTCAATGGTTTGACTGGAACATTTTACATAGAAGTGTATGTTTCATGGTTTAAAACATCGTTTTGCTACCCATTGACTAGTGTCACCTGTATAACTAGGCTCAGTTGTTAAAGTCTACCAATCCTTAGTATTGTAGCCTGTCTCCAAACACACTCCTACAGCCTACTTAAAATAATTTGAATGTATTAAGTTAAAATCAGCTAAAATTTTGGAGAGTATTTCTAAATTATTTAAAATAGGTAAAGTTTCTAATCTGCTAACATGTTCAAGATACTTAACTAAAGAAAGTTTTGTTTTTTTGTATGTCCATTCCTTAGAAAGTTGCACTAGAAACTTTCAAAACATTTTTTATAGGGACAAATATCAAGATGTATAGCAAATTTCTCAAAGCATAAAGTTAACTGTGATACCTTGGTAAGTCAATAAATTTCACAATAATGTTATGTCTTCTTTATTTAGTGGTCAAAATAATCACTGTGAAGGAGGGACTTTTGAGCATTGTTTTGGGCTTTGTAGCCTGAATCTATGCTGAGAAAGTTACTTCTCCTTTCTGATGATTTCCTCTTATTTCAACCACTGGTACTTATAGCATTCGGTAACTAGACCCACAAGGCCCTCTGTTAGGTTAGTATTATACAATTTTATACATTGTTTGCTTTATGCTATTGTCTTCTTTAATCTTTTTTTTTACTATGCTAAAAGTATGTGAGGGAAATAAAATACTAATTCCTTCACCTGATTTGGTTGATCAGAGGTCAAAGTCGAAATACTGTATGTCTTCAATTAAGCACCCAATGTTCTGAATTAATAAGCGCCCCACCCCAACCCCCCCCCCCCTTGTGTAAGGTGTAAGTGCCCCCTTAAATAAGCTCCCCTCTTGAAAAAAAAAACATATAATCCTGCTTTCGGTACAAAAGTGCCATTATTCAACTGTAAAATAGACTTTTTATCATATAACTTAATTTTGCTAATTTTATTTTATAAAAATGTTTTGGCAAAAAGTTTTCTTCTAAATGTGTGCTTCCCTCCTTTAAGTACCCCTTCTTACCTTTTTCTGATTTAATAACCCCAGGGTAGCGCTCCCTTCCATTAAGTACCACTCTTTACCTTTTTCTGAATTGATAACCTCAGGGTGCTTTATCAAGGAAATACGATAAGAGTAAATATGCTATGCTCACGAATTGCTCTTCACAGTAGTTATTAGCTCTTATTATGACCACTGTTAATCAGTTTCTACTTCAAGGTTTGTAAATAAAAGTTGTTTTAATATCTAGATTCCATATGTTCCTGATGTTATTCAACTACATTTAGAGGTATGTGTTATTACAATCTCATATCCATTAGGGGTGACTTGGATAGAAGAATGTGTATGTATTTTAAGGGGGTATTCCTATGCAAGGGGAGCTGCAGATTATACATAACAAATTTAATAATTATCTAATTGTAAATAGTAAATGAGCCTTGTTGCTCAGTAAATTTGTAATAAGATATTTTCCATGTCATCAACGAAGCACTGCTTTAACTGGCTGTTATTTCAGCTAGTGCTTATTTCCATAGCTTTGCGATATACTTCAGTGTAGTTCCTCATAAAATTATTTATTTATTTGTCAGTCGATTGCACTATTGCACTATTTTGGTATGTAAAATGTTTTACATAATCAGTTTAGGCCAAAATTTGTTTTTCTGTGATTTTAAGTTGATACCAGATATAATGTGTGAAATAAGAGCAAAATAATCACTGTGGAGGAATGATTTTTGTGCATTGCTTCAGGCTACAAAACCTGAAGCAATGCTCAAAATCTCTCCTCCACAGTGATTATTTGCTCTTATTTCAAACAGTGAAATATATTGAGATATTAAGAGATAATTATAGTTAACCTGCACAGAAGTGTTAGGTCAACGAACTTGTAATGGAGTGAAGACTCTAGAACAAGAAATTAAATATATTCTAAGAACCAAAAATTTCTATAGGAAATTATGTTCTGACTGACACATTTCAGAGGGATTAACTTGATGACAAAATAAAATTGTCCTGTTGGAATTTTGGGTAAAGTCTACTTTACTTGTGTTGTTTCTTGTCGTTTGAGTCCTTATTCTTGTAGTGTTAGAAAATTGTAGGAACAGGTCACTTATCAGAAACAATTTAGTATAAGGTGGTTCTATTCTCTCTCGATAATAGTTCCACAGAAAATAGAGGTTAGCACATAAGTGTTCTCTGAGATTACTGAGAAGTTTTTCCTAGCTAATATTTTTTTACTTTTAGGCAGAATGTCCTCTATCACGCTTACATGGTGTCAAAACAATTATAAATTTACTGAAATATGAACAAACTAAAGTTTTAAGTGTAATGAAAAAGTAAGTTTTATTATTTGTTTTGTGCTTCCAATATGTTCAATCTGTAAAGTTCTGCTGAATTAATTTCTGCAATGGAGACAGTATAAACAAATTATTGACAGAAAAAGTTGACAAGTTTCATTCTTGTCATCTAAAAAATCAAAAATGACATCAAAGCCTGAAACACTGATATTTTGACTCGACTTACTATTTATTTTCGAAAGATCTGGAGATACTGTTTTTTAAGTAATGCATACTGCAGAACTTAACTCTGCAATTGATCCATTATTAAGAAATTCTGCAAAATTAATTTCTGCAATTGAGGATTTTTCATGCATTCTGCATGAACGTTTTTCTGCGGAAATCGCGGTAATTCCCACAGAAATGCATTTTGTACAAATATTTCCTATCCACAGTAATTATTTGTTTAACATGATAATGTACTAATTTTGATACTTTAAAATTGTATTTTAGACCGAACTTGGATGCTTTGTTGAAAGCAATGCTGTCAAATTCTGCAATTTCAGATTCTGTTTTAAATTGCTTGGAAATCAATGCTCCTGAAAAGAGTCGGCCAATGACACTATAGTACTTACATTTGAGAAAAAGGATCTCGCTTAATAGTTTGGAAAATGTGAAATGGAAGTGAAAAAATGCTGTTTCTATATGCAAAAAAATACAATATTATATTTATGATACCACCTATAACTTGCTGTGCTGCCATATCAAGAAAATTGCTAAGCTAAGACTTATATAGCACATCACAGTTTAAGTAAAGTGAAGGCAGCTTAAGAAAATAATTTTTAGCTGTTGTTGAGATTTGATTATATCTTTGGTTTTCTTTCAAACTCGAGATACAACAGAAGTCTACACCAAAAGCAAATATTATTGTCAGCTTTTTTATGATGACGTCATCACAAAACTTTAGTATATTATTTAGTATATACTTTATATATATATATATAGTATATTTTGCCCAAAATCCATATTCTTAGAAATGCGATTAAAAGAGTTCTATATAACATTTTTCCATTATGTTTTCAGTTTTAGACAGATATTTTGTTGTTTTTTAACATAGTTTCCGGGATTTTAACAACAACATTGCAAATTACCAAAATTATCGTCCGAAAATCCGGGGAAAAAATCGAAGAAAACGTGTTAGTCATGTGGTCAAAACTTTCAGGAACATTTCTTTTGTGATTGTACGTAATCTGACAAAGTTTTATGGTATAATTATTAAAAAAACACAAATTATTGCAGAATAATGTTTTATATTTATATAGGAATTCCCCATGTGGAAATAGTTGGTCTCAGGTTATGACCCACATTTTTATCCGTTTACGTAATGAAGCTGAAAGTTTCATAATTTGTGTCTTATAGATAGTTCCAGCTCTATTGCTTTTGTGGTTCGGACGTTATAATTAATAATTGGACAGTGGGCAGAATCCCCCCTCCCCTGACCTAAATAGGGTTAATACCCTTCGATGCAGTTTCAAATTTCTTTAATTTAGTCAATCTTTTTCTGCAACATTTTAAGATGTTCCCTAATTAAATTTTAATCCCTCTGACAGGAATATGACCAGTATGTAAAAACCTGTTCAAAGTCCGCACTAAAGACGCTAGAACAATGTTGAAAACGTAGTCTTTACTGCAGACTTTGAATAAGTTTTTGCCTAGTGGGTAATATAGATTATTAAAGATATGAAATATTAGATTATAAGATGGTTAGTGTAATTATTTTTAAAATTTTATACCAAAAAAACATTAACCCAGTGGACAAAAACGTGTTCAAAGTCCGCAGTAAAGACGCTAGATCAGCTTTCTAAAAAACATTGTTCTGATATCTTTACTGCGGACTTTGAACAGGTTTTTGTCCACTGGGATACCAATATAATGGTTGATTTTTTTAACAATCAAATAAAACTTTTTGCGCAATCGTAAATTCAAAAAGGTAGCGCCTAAAATTCATAAAAGAAAAATTTTAAATTTAAAATAATTTTTCGCCTCGCGAAAATCAACCTTTTGAAAGCCTGCTCCGGTGTCTACGAATTCATATTAATTTTTTTATTATCATTTTTATTTTATATGTTATATTTTGTATTCATGATAAATATTTCCACCGTTTTGCGTTCTCAAACAATTCAGAGAAAAACAAACCCATGAAGCTATATAGATAGTGATGTAAAAAAAGAAAAGAGTTTTAACATAATTTTAAAAGCAGATGCTACTCGCTTTACTCAATCACTGCTATTGCTACAATCACTAAATCTTTGTGAAAGTTAAATTTAGAAAAAAGTGAGAATACACAAATAAATAAATAAATTTGTACATAAATTGATTTATTGACGAAAATGCACATATCACTCTCCTACACAGAGGAAAGGAGGAAATTTCTTTCCTGTTTGGATCCCCGTTGTTCTTCTGAAATGCTGCCATCTTTGTAGAATGTGAATTATTAGAATATTGTTGTATTAACGACGTTATTCTTTACTGCGGACTTTGAAAAAGTTTTTGTCCACTGGGAAATGTTGAGTCATATTAGTTTCTACAATCCTGGCCGCAATTTAATGGCAAATTATTGGCCAAGATTTTCAATAAAAAAGGGAATTAATTTATTTGGCGCATATTACTTTTCACGCATTTACGATATGAGTATATTTCATGCGTATTAATATTCGCACCTATAATAAATTTAGAGTGGTAAAACACCTATTTAAAGTGTCAAGGGCAAGGAAAGGGGTAGATTATTTTTGAACCTACATATTCGTGCGTATTAGTTTTCGCGCACATCATTTTTGCGTATAATTTCTTCACTAAAATTACGCAAATGCGCGAAAATTATTATGCGCAAAATAAAGTAGTTACATGAATCAAATATTTTTTTATGGTTTTAATTTTTTTTATTCTACAGTTGTATATGAAATCATATTTTGACAATGTAAATACATGAAAGCGAAAGAAAAACAGTGAAATAAATACTAAATATATATGTTCATATCGAATAAAGAATTGTTTCTGTGTTTTATTATATGTAGTTTTAAAAATATCAGATTGTGAAAAGTTGATACTTCGTCCACCCGTGTTTATTTCCAGGATATTATAACATTTTGCCATCATCATACGTAAAGTTAGTTAATTTGCACCTTTGGTCCACAATATCATTATCACTCTGGTTTCTATGGTCTAAGAGGACATTTAGGACATTAATTTGCCTAATGAGCTTATTTGCATTACTCTTTTACTTTGCAAAATAATCTTACGAAACGAATCCATGAGTTTTCTTCTCTCGATAATTTCCACAAAGTTTCGAAGGACAATGACAAGTATCAAGTTTTTATTTTTGTTAAAAGCGACCATATTTGTGTGTCAATACAAGTCACTAGAGTTTTATTTAGACTACGCATGCCCAGGATAAGATGGAAACAACCGTAGAAGGTGACACCAGTCCTTCAGATAGACACGTTGCAAGTCGCGAAATGCAGACCAGGCTGTGTACCAAAAATACCGAGATATAAGCCCAATCTTCATATTGTATATTTTATTATTCTACTACTGTCACTATTCTATGGCAGCCTCTACATGGCCCCTAAATGAGTTTCACCCTAAGCAATCTTGCATTTGATTGGTTGTCATAAATAGTAAAACGAAGCTACACTAGCCCCGCGATTATATTCGAAGCGAGAGTCTCTCAATTAAAAAATGAGACAAATTACGAATTTTAACATGCGATATATCCCACAAGTTAGAACGACCTCGGGAATACCCAAGAGATTTATCGAGTGAGTGTACTTAAAACTTGGTACCCCGGCTTTTGGAACAAATTCGAATTTTCGGGCTGTTTGACTTGCTAATCAGATTTTAAGGCTTTTCGACTTAGTTGAAATTCCATATTTTTGCTCAAATTTCACTCTGTCTCAAAAATATTTTGTGGGGGATTGTAGGTCTAGTATAAAGTGGTATTCTCGCAAACTCGTAGGTTTTCGTCCCAGGGTTTATTTAGACACAGAAGAAAAGAATTTAGTCAATTCGACTCCTGTTATAATGGATGCATCCTCTCAGCACTGATTTCGGTTTTGCATATAACTGATTTTACGACTGTATGCTCACACTATCCATGGGTAAGGTAACACTTGGCTAATGGGTTGAACACCCTTACGTCTACATATACCGTTTGTCCCTTAATCCAAAAATTTCTTGCTGACACATCACAACAGACATCAGCTCTTGCTTCATCTGATCTTATTGATGTTTGAAATGTTAAAGTTTCGCCGGTAAGTTTTTGTAATTCTGGCTCGATTTTAACGTCAACGCAAACTTCTTTTAAGACTTCAGCAGTAAAATCTCGAATCTCGTTATGTCTTCTAATGATGAATCCCCCTTTTGCACAAAATAGTGCATTTTGAATATCAAAGGAAGCACCACAGTTGCAAATTAATGGTAATCTCGGTAACGGTATGCCATATCGAAGATGTAAACCATCCCAGAAAGCTTGTTTATCAAGGGAAAGTCCTTGGTCTTTCAGAAGAAGAACTGTTAACCAGTTTGAAGCTATGTTTTCAATTGAACCTTCAACGCTCTAGTTTTTATTTTACAGATGATTTTGCTTTTGATGTACATTAGGTTCAATAGATGTGCTTTTCATTTTTCACTTTTGATGTTATTTTTCAATTTCGCTATTTCAGTCTTGTTATCTCAAAATAGAAGTTCTTGACATATTACTTTGTCAGTGGTTTCTTTTGTGATGGATCTGGAGTTTTTGTATTCAGTATCCGAAACTATCGATGAAATTATGATACCCATACCACCACTGGTAGCGAAAACAATAGTCTCTCACCTTGATTGAAGTTATAGTCGTTTAGCAATATTTTGATAAACTTGTTAATTACTTCATCAAGGGGTTTAAAACATATCTGAAATACCAGGAATAGCACGCATCATGTATGTATAGCGATTTCTTAGACCATAATTAAATGCATAAAACCGCATGGGGTTGAGTTTTAGCTATTTCTGCGAGTCTCTCTATTTGTAAAATCCGTTCGGATACTTTTTCAGATACATATATTTCTTTTTTCTTTTTGGTACCAACTACGGCTCCAAAGTGACGATTACCATCAATGGTGATTTTTATTTTAGAAGTTGAGAAGAGATATTTGGCATTTTCTAGATATTGTTCTTTTACAATCAGCCATGATTTTTTTTCATTTACATAATAGCCGAGAAATGGTCCAAATCTAAGAACCATATCCCACTAATGCTTTAGTCTATTTAATGTTCTGATGCCAGTAAAATCGTCTGCAAAAGCTACTTGAGTTAGATCGTTTGTGTCAGTGCGAAGTACGGTAGTTAGTAATGACATCATACCTAGGGAATATTCCCATAGCAACTGGATCTCCCTGTGTCGTAACTTCTTTGGATGATATCTCTTTACCTCCGGAAACGAGGATGCGGAAACGAATAATCTTGCTGGTCTTATGTAGCAATTGATTATATATGTTTTGCGAAAATTAATCCAAGCGAATAATAACGATGCAGTATTTCGGATCAAGAAGGCCAGAGGCGACCGCGTTTTCACGGCTTCATTCGAAAAGGCAATAAGCCCTGCGAACGAGGTTGGGCCAGCGGGAGGGGGCACGAGGGGGTACGAGGTTGCGCCGAGCCCAAAATCTTTATGCATGCGGTTTTTATATATTAACGCCCCTTTTTGAGAAAGCGCCTCTACTGATATACCGGTACCGGCAACATTCTAGCAACATGTAAACAAATATGGCTACCGCTAACTTCCCGAACTCTCGTTCTTTTCCAAGTTTTCTCCATTTCTCTGTCTGTTCTGTCTGTTTCTCTTTCTTTCTTGTTTTTTTTAATGGCTAACTAGACTACAGTGTGTGATGATTCCCTCTTCCCACATGTGTTTTCCTCAAGGCTCCGTTTTAGGACCTCTTTATTATTTTTGAAAATTTATTTTTACATTTTTTAGATACTAGCTAGCAAGTTATAGTCTATAGCTACGTAGGGCTCTATTTAGCTAGCTAGCTAACCTAGTTTAGCTAGCTAGCTAGCTAGAGATAACCAGATTCGACTTTTTTATAAAATGTGCAAATAAATATTCTCCCCTCCACATCCACTTGCTGATTAATACAAAACCTCTTGCATCAGTAAACTCTTTAAACAACTGGCCAAACCTGAATTTAGAACTCAAGCTTCCTTTCTCGATGAGTTGGCGAGGGCCAGGGGATAGTTAGCATAAAAAATACAAAACTTTAATCACTTGTATCTCCACTAATAGTTGTCTTAAAGAATGAAATTTTCAGAATGTGTTTACTACTGACTGACATTACATTACAAGCTTTCATGTATTTATTTGGAATTTTGATCAAAATAGGGTGATTATGTATGTGTACATACATGTGTAAATTAGGCACGTGAGAGTACCTTCGCAAAAATAAATCCATGCAAAGTATTTTTACTATGTTTAAAATCAAAGCATCTGGACGTATAATTGCTGTTGGGGATATGATTTTTGTACAGTACGTTTAGTGAGGAACTTTACAACGAGGAAGAGGTCGGCATTTTCGTTTTTCTGGAGGATGGCATTAACAAAGTCTGACGAGATTATATACTTTGTTTGTCTGATTCACTTGAGAAGATTGAGTAAGAACGCAGATGGCTATGATTTAAACTTTCACATGCGTTGTTAAAAGACATTGCATTGCACATTTAGAAAAATTTTTAAAAAAGAATTGTATCTTTTAAGAAGACGTTGTATTGCACATGTGAATTGTATTTTATTAGCTATGTCTAGAACATTTCAAATAGTTATAACAGGTGTTCATTTCATTGAGATTAACTTACTTTTATACTACAGCCGCCGGCGCCGTATTTTTATTTATCCAAACAAACTTTATTTAGCACAAGTGAATTAACATGAATAATAGATATATTAATGCACACGTGTGAGTTAACATATTTTTTATTTCGAATGAACAATTTATTGTTTATGAAAAATTGAGAACAATATTAATTTATGCCGTCAGTTAACATTGTTTACAAAATAAATTTCATTGGACATTATATTTAAATTCGAAGCATTGATTGGTTCATGTTTATAATAACAAACACTCTAAATGTTATATTGTTCAAAGTCTGCATTAAAGACGCTAGAACATTCTTGAATACGTTATTCTAGCGCCTTTTACACACTTTGAACAATGGATAAATTACCGATCGTTTGAAATGCAGTGACAAAACAGACTAATCACTAGGAAAGTTATGAAGTGTAATGAACTTTGTTTGTGTCACTGGAATACAAGGTGCCGATCGAGATTGTCCCATAGCTATATATTTGTGATTTGTATTGCTATGCCCAATTTTAAATAACATTTGTAAAGAAGTCAATACACTGCATTTTCTGTGGATTATTGATTAGCGAGGATAAACCCTAACTAAAAATGGTACCGTTTCTTCATACTCGCCAAACGCTCTATTTTTTTGAGCGTGGACTTGCGTTACATGCTAAAATTATGTAAAGTTTTGCGATAAACATACTGTATACAGTAAGGCAAAGTCGTGAAAAAATTATTCGGTGAAAATCTCTTCCCTTGATTTTCTGAGAAATAATCCAAATGACACTTGATCAATCCAGTGTCCATCATCATGTCAATTCAAATCAAATCCGAAGCAAGAAATCGCCAAAAGCCTTTTTGTTTACTTTGATATAGATAGAATATTGATATGTTTATTCTTTTTTTTATACAGCATGTATATAAATACATACAATACAATAAAATAACTAATGTACAATGCCAGAGAAAATCATTTCAACTCGCACAGATCATCATTTTGGTATAGATGTTGTAAAGAGCTTAACATGGGAACATTGGGAGCCTGGTGGAGAATATACAAAGGAAGTTGTCCTGAAGAATATAAATCTGAAAACGAAGAAGCTTCAATATCGGTATGTGATTTATACTTCCCTTTAGGGAGTGTCTCAAAAATAAAATCTACGTAGGAAGTCAGGATACTCATCTGCTCCTATTCATCCTTGGTTTTTCTATTCTGATAATATTACTCATTTTTAGCCCACCTAACAATGTTTGCATGGGCTATGGCTATCACTTTGCGGCGGCTGCCCACTTTTCTTAATAGATCAGGTTTCCAAGGGGCTAGCATTTTGAAATTTGGTACCAGCATTCGTGGTGATATTCTAGAAGGGATCGCCAAACATATTTTGACATTCT
This sequence comes from Neoturris breviconis, assembly GCA_032360805.1. Taxonomy (NCBI): domain Eukaryota; kingdom Metazoa; phylum Cnidaria; class Hydrozoa; order Anthoathecata; family Pandeidae; genus Neoturris; species Neoturris breviconis. The sequence continues at coordinate 30,240 of JAULBZ010000030.1, forward strand.
ACGCAAAAAAATAATTTGGTTATACATGTACATCCTTAGTGAGAGATAGAAGAAAATTTACATACACATTTTTGTATAAGGACGAACTTGGTGACAAATTATTCTTTTTTGTTTTATACTATGTTTTGATTTAATTTGAAAGATTGGTAATATTAAGTAGTTAGAATTTCTCTCAATTTCACTCTGCTGTGAGTATTATCAGTGGGCAATAACTTGTTTAAAGTCTGCAGTAAAGTTGCTAGAACTTTTTGCTTGTTGGGTTGTCACAAACAGAACTTTTTAAAAAATGTAATCTATCGTAATGAAACAATCAAAGAAATAATCCCTAAGTTTTGTGTACATGGAAATAAGAGCAAATAATCAATATGGAGAAGGGATTTTTGAGGATTGCTTCAGACTTTCTAGCCTAAAGCTATGCTCAGGAATCACTCCTTCACAGTGATTATTATCTCTATTTCGAACACTTTCATTTTCTTTAGAATACCTAATGGACAATTCTTTACGACTAGGTATCCACAACCTATAGTTTTGAGTTCTGGAACGAGCATAAAACTACCAATAACATTCCGTCCTATAGAAAAGGTAAGTATCTACAAGATGAATACAAGAGTCCCTTTAAATTCCTTTGTGAAGAAGTACGGTAAATTTAAGTTGTAACATTACAACATTAAATTAACTCAGGTTTAAGGACCGCAAAATATTCATTTCAGACACCAAAATGTATATATATAGATATTTTTAAGAAGAGTAAATTATTGCATGAAATTATTTTTTGTGTTAAATATTAGATTCCCTTCAAAAAATAAGAGCAAGTAATCACTATGGAATATCACTATGGATTTTTGAGTAACTTTCAGAACTTAATGACAAAGATCACTTCTTCACAGTAATTATTTTCTTATGTTTTATTTAGAATATTTATGAAGATTTTATTGAATTCTCCATAAAGGTATGCTACTATATTGTTTGTTTAGCTTTTCTTCTTTAAAATTGTTGTAAGCAGTACTGGCTATTGTCTAAAATCTCATCTCAAGGATATTAAGTTAGGTTTTGAAGGCTTTTGAAGTGGTAGAAATGCAATTATAATTATAATTATACAAATTATTTATGTATTATACTGTATATTGTATAGAACTACTTTTTCTAAAAACTTTGAATATTTGAAATTGTTTTTTTTAAACGAATGATTTTATTCCACAAAGATGTTGTTGTTGTTTTACATTATACATTGTTCTCTTATAATAATAATAATGCAATAAATTCAAACTTGAATTATTGATATCACTTCCGAAAGTGGATAATCCGTCCCAAACGAGGGTCAGGAATTTGGATGCTGTCGTCCTGATATTCAAGGAAACTGTGCCTATTTCATCAAATATATTGATGTCTTGATGTTTCTGAACCCTGCCTTCAGATTCTAAATTATTCTCTCACCAGCCTAGTACCAAAGTTGTACTAATACTCAGAAATTTGACTTTAAATGCAGGGTCAACAATTTCGGATTCCAATGAAAGCAATATTACCAGAAGCTCAGTTAAGACTACCTAGTACTATCAATTTTGGAATGTGTGCTGTAAAGGATGAGCTGAAAATATCCTTCGAAATAACAAATACAAGGTATGTACTTATCTTCAAGATTCTAGGTTTATTTTTATTATTGTGATTATTACTATTGATAAGCAAATTATCACCTGTAAATAGGATAAGCCAGTTAATTTATGCAAGCTTGAAGATAACTGTGGGATAGTTTTGTTGTTTGAAATGCTCATCTACAGGGAGTGTCAGGTAGTTATAGTCTGGCTTATTTAGTTGTTTTTCCAATCCAGAACCCACTGGGAAAAAATTGTTCAAAGTCCTCAACTTGTTCAAAGTCCTCAATAAAGACAGTAAAACAACTTTTCAATGTTGTTCTAGCATCTTCCTTGCTGCCTTGAACAAGTTTCAGCCCACTGAGAAAAAGGTTTTTCTAATGAATATATTGTTGTAATTATGTTTAGGCTAGTGCTGGTCATTTGAGTCAGGAGAACATCCTATAGATTATTGATTAGATTTTATTTTAGTCTTTTATAACAAAGTTTGTTTTTTCACTGATTTTTTGTTTTAATTGAAGAGATATCAGTCTGTTCTGTAACGGTTAAATATGATGCTCCATATGGCAAATACCTTTTTGACAGTAACTTTATAAGTTTTCATTCATATGCCACAAGTGTTGTTCAAATATTTCTTCTCGCATAATTTTGTTTGTAGATTTTTTTTAATCAATAACGTAAATTTCAACATATTGAGTGGGCGCTTATTAGAGGAGGGCACTTGTTAATTTTTGAAATTAAAATGGGCACTTCTTAGAATAAATGACTCTTAAGCATAGCCTCAAAAATGAGGACTCTTGACAATGAAATAACATTCAAATCATCTTTCATTTGATGCCTCTTTGATGTCAATGTATGTGATACTTATCATGTTTGAGCTCATATAATATGTCCATTTTGGTTGCAAAAAAGTTCCTTTCATTATGGCTTTGTTCTCCTAATTACTTACTGTACTTAAATATAGAATAGAATATTAATTATGAACTACTATTGAAAAATATAACATTCATTTGACGTAAAGTTATGGATATTTGCAATTACAACATTAATGTGGACGCATTGAATACAACATTTGCATTTGTTTGACTCGATAATTGCAACATTTTTATTTACTTTACATTGATATTATTAACTGATAATAATATTCGAAAAGAATTATAATAAATAATAATAAATTTATTTCAAGCGCAAAATATTGGAAACTTACAAATATTATGTTGCATGAAATGACTGACTGACCAAACGAAGAACTCATGTCGCAACATGTTGTATAGCCTCACAACATTTATTTCATATGAATGCGACACAAATGCAACATTCAACTCAACTTTGTTGTATTCAATTTTGCATGAAGGGTTGCATTCGTTTGTCCAGCATTTTATTATCACAGTTGTCAAAATAAGAGTAAATAATTACTGTGGAGGAGGGATGTTTGAGTTTAACTTCAGGCTTTATAGCGTGAAGCAATGCTCAAAAAATTGCTTCTCTGCAGTGATTATTTTATTTTATTTAAACCACTGTGTAACAAAATAAGCATGTGGTTTATTCTGACAGTTTCCAATTTTAGTGATTCCCACACTACGTTTCAACTGATGTGTGAAAATCCATTTATTCTTATCCCAAGAAGCGGCACACTGGCTCCTCATACTCAATGTGAAATAACTGCTCACTTTAAACCAGAAGTAAGTTTTATTGGTTATAAAAATTCACAAATTCATAGAATAGATACAATAATTTTATTTGAAGCAAAAAGGAAACTAACAAACACTCCTCCACAGGTGATGTCTAATGGTTATATTCAGGTTTGACTGCTTATTTAACACTTGGGTCTGTTGGACTTAATGGTGTTTTACAGTGTGTTTTTTACAGCATTTAAATCTTTCTAATCTGAGGAAATAATACACAATCTTTATTTTGCCCAGATGTTCAAATTAATTTTTTTAATTTTTCACAGGGATTTAATTTCATGGAACGAACCTGGCAACTATGATACAACGAAAAAGTCTCCCTGCAATAATAATTTGCTGGGAAATTTATATGATTTCGCATTTTATTTTTAGAGTGCATTTGTGTATGAAATTGATGCTATTTGTTTGTTTGGGAAAGACGAAGAAGATAAAATTACAAAAGTTATTACTTTGGAAGGAATAGGTATAGTGGTTAAGACTCTCTCAAAAATGAAAGATACAGAGAAGACTACTCTATGAATAAACCAATCAATTGCAAGTTTGTTGATTTACCACCCTTTTGTGTATTTTTGTGGGTTTTTTTTATCAAATTTAGTTTATTTAATTGAAAAAGTTAAATATGAGATTACATAAACAAAATCAACCAGGAACCCACAAATAACCAGAACCAGGAACCACAAATAAAAGAATTGACCAGGAACAAAGAACCCACAAATAAAAATGCCAGAGAATATGGCAATGAAACCTATGCATAATAATTATAATGGAGCATGTGTCTCTTATAACTCGGTGATACAAAAAGATACTAGAAAAAAGTAAAGATGATGTCTTTCATATTTTAAGTGGCTCTCCCTATTTTGCCCGTCTCCCATAACAAAGTTCATACAGCAGACCTTTAAACAAGGGATTACATTACATATGAAGTAAATTAATTAACGTTTTGGTTCACTCAAAGGCCTGTTGCATGCACTTTGTTATGGGAAATGGGAGAGCCATTTAAAATATTACAACACAATCCTCTTTGTATTGTGATTATGACTTCTTCATTTTAGGAAAATATCCTCATCTTAGAGTTAAACATGCTAACCAAAATGGTAATGATATTAGCATCTCTTTTGACGACATTGCAGTTGGTGAATGTGCTACAAAAGAAATAGAAGTCATCAACTTTACACCTGTAAGTTAATAAAATAAACATAACATTTGCAACCTTATTCAATTTTTTAAAAAAAATGATATCAGATTTAGAATCAGCATCATCAAATTTGGTCACGTACCAGTTTTTATCAAAAACAAAGTATTAATTTTTGGCCAGAATGTGTCCAAAAAAGGTATTTTTGATCCAAATTTAGAAAAATTAATACCAAATTTGGAATCTACACCAGCAAATTGTCACCTACCAGTTTTCATCAAAAACGAAGCACTTTTAAAACTGAGATTGCTTCAAGTTAGAGCAAATAAACACTGTGGAGGAGTGATTCTCAAATAGCTTCAGATTACACAACCTGAAGGTGTTCTGAAATTAAATTCCTCCACATTGATTATTTCTCTACCTTATAGCACTGGAATGAAGTTCATTATTGTATGATTACATATTATCTATTCTTGTTAATTGGATGTTGAGATTTGGATGACATAATTATTCTCTAACCCAGTAGGCAATAACTTGTTCAAAGTCTGCAATAATGATGATAGAACAATATCGTTTGACTTTGTTTTAGTGTCTTTATTGCTAACTCTGAACAAGTTTTTGCCTACTGGGATGTTATTGCTTTGTGCAGTTAGTATATTCTATCACAAACATCAATAGATACTGAATACAATCCTATATATTTCTGTATACGAATTGTACAGTGGCATAATATTTCACGCTTTTTGCTGACTATAGGCAGTGGTGAAAATAGGAATAATAATCACTGTGGAGTAGAGATTTTTGAGCCTAGCTTCAGGCTTTGTAGCCTAAAGCTATGCTCAAACATCCGTTCCTCCACAGTGATTATTTATTATTATTTTTACCATATAGGTTGATGCACCATTTCAAATTTTACAAAAATCAAAAGGAATATCTGTTGATAACGTGTTTTCTTGTTCACGCTACCATGGAATTATTCCTGCTGAAAGCACTATGAAAATCAAATTTACATTTAAACCAGAAAATATCAACAGAGAGTATGTTGATACTTTTGAACTTCTTGCTGTTGGATTAACATGTCTATCATACATAAAGTGCACAGGTAAAGGTGTCGGACCAGATGTATGTATTGATGTTCCATCTATAGATTTTGGTACAACTGCTCCTAATACGGGTGTTACTCGTTCATTCAAAATCAGAAACAATTCAACCATCCCGGCTGTTTTCCAAGTACGTATCATTACCTACATTGGTTTTAACTATTTTTGACAAGTAATCATTGAGAACTACATAGTTATTAGTGTAAATTACAGATTATCATCTAACAATTAGTTCTCATAACTTAAGGAAAGACGCATTTGTGGGAAGAGTATGACACGGTCTTGTGGGAATAAACTTTCATTAATTCTTTTATGCTGTTTGTACAATTTCTCATAGGTATAGACTTTCATGGAAAGCATATAGAATTTTTTTAGCGGAAGAACTGTAGATTTTAGTCCATAAAGAATAAGTATCTGCCTGCAAAAAGTATTTATTTTAAAGTGTATAATCTATATGAATTCCATGCTTTGTATATTATTATTTAAAGTTATACAAGCTAAATTTATCCCACAATTACTGATTTGGTAGATCTAAAAATTCTAAATTTGATTGAAATTACACAGATGCAGTCCTCAAAATTCTCTATGGCAATCACCTGTGGAAGAGTGCAATTGAATATAATGTTCAACCAATCTGATTGAATTTTATGAGAGCTTGTTTTGGCCCTATTTACCCTTTTGTCACGAAATATGGGGCAACTTTCCTACGCATTTTCACTATTTGGTGCAGCAATTGCAAATTTTAGTAAAAAAGTATTTGGCACAATAACCAACCTGTGGTCCTGGGACGCTGAACCTAGGACTCAAGGCGACCCTGCCCCCTGGTCCAAATGCGACCCTGTAACTATGACCATGCTCACAGAACCTTGGCCCTAGGACCCTGAGAACCCTGACTTCATGCTCTCACTTGAGACCCTAGCCCTAAGATTCTGATGGCCCCACCGAGACCCTGTTTTATGTATAGGAAAAAAATTATGATCCGCAAGGGCAAGGATCTTGAGATGGTGATCTTGCAATTGTTTCCTTGTATTGAAGAAATCAATCAACAAGATCTGAATAAAAAATAAAAGATTTCAAATGTATTATTGTTTTTATTTTTTATCCCAACATGGACACTTCTGTGTTATATTTTAATCTAATGATTATTCTTTAATATGTTCCTTCTTGTATGTGTGGTTATTAAATTTTAATTCGTCCATTTCATTCATACTGTGGATTGCATTGGTTTTACACCATGAAACTTAGTATATATAGTTGTCATTTTATACTTTTACCTGGAAATGTAAATCCCAAAAGCGTTACCGATGACCTTTAAAAGCATGGTCATAGGGGATTAGGACCGATTTTCAAAGACAATTTTTGAAAAGTTTTCTAAAGAATAAAAATTAAAACTTTGAATATTTCAGATTCATAGCACATTCCATTCAGGAGCTATATAAGATAATAAGAAACCAAGCCTAGGCGTTAGTTTCTTAATTTTTGCAAAATTTTAGTACCAAATGTTTCTTACAAAGTGTTTTATTTGATTACACTTTTATAAGATTAAATGGGAAGGGAGTCATAGGCAGGTAGATACAGTACATGTAGAATAAAGACAAACTGAAGAATATACATAGAATAAATCGAGGAACAAAAGAATACAACAAGTATTATAGTATAGTATAACAAAAATGTCTGCTGGTCTAAAAAAGGATCATATCTATGCCATTGACACGATCCAGCTTAATATACTCCTTTCTTCCACCTATATGGGGGGGGGTTGTGTTCTCTTGCTACAGTAGGAGTAGTACTAAAAGGTTCTTAATTTATTGCAGGTTATAGTATTATGTTTCTTATAAACTGAATATGTGCACTGAGCAAGCCTCAAGATAATGGTCGGACATTAGAAGTGTTTTTGATTACGTTTTTAGCTGCAAAGCTGAAAACTGTACTAAAGAAAATGCTTGACATAGTAAACAATCTTGTCAATAATTGGTTTCTTTGTACTGAAGAAATCAATCCATTGTGATATCGTACCCTTCTGTACTATGTTATTTGTGTTGATTTTAGTCAACTTTAGTTTGAAATAGTTCCTCAGTAAAAATTGATAGACAAACAAAATTATAGACAATGTACTTTTAAAGTCTATTTTATATTTAGTTTCAGATTGATGATTCCAGCAGTGTTTTTAAACTTGATACACTATCTGGAGTAATTAATGGAAACTCATCAAAAACGATCATAATTAAGTTCATTCCATTTAAAGCTATCATTTACTTGCGGAAAATATTCTGTCTAATTCATAATCAGGTAACTTTTGTGTTACACAGTACCATGGTTGAAATAAGAGTGAATAATCACTGCGGAGGAGTAATTTTTTGAGCATAGCTTCAGGCTATGCAGCCTGGCTCAAAACTCCTTCCTCTACAGTGCTTATTTACTCTTATTTTGAACCATATTATTTGCTATGTGATCAAAAGATCACACTCTGGCTTTACTAGTCCAAATTAAGGATATGATCATTAGCTTGCTCAGCAGTTTTACTTAGAACAGCTATTTATGCTCCACTTTTTCAAGATTTTGTTTTGATTGTGAACATTATAAACACAGCATAAATTTCTCCCCAATAATATGGTCCCATAGATTCCAATATTTGGACTGTGTATTGTCATGGCAATACACAGTCCTTATATGGAAATTTACAGGATTGCATTCAGCAGTCTTTTATGCTGTGTAAGTTGCTTAAAAATGATGTTTTGAAGATGTTACTTCGGCAGCCTTTATATGGACCCTTAAATGAGTTTCACCCTAAACGATCTTGCAAGCCTTTTTAGGGTGAAACTCATTTAGGAGTCCAGATAAAGGTTGCCTTAATATGTTACTTATGCTAGATAATTTTCTCTAACTCTAATTCAATGATTTCATTTCTCTTGTATGTAAGGTCACTTTTTCCATCATTGGAAGTCATACTTGCAGGCCTCAGAATTTAGGTTGACATTCCCCTGTGGAGGAGCATCTTTGGAGATGCTGCAGATTAATCTCCAAAGATGCACCTCCACAGGGTAATGCCGACCTGGATTCAGAGCCCTGTACTTTGGATTTTAATGAATATGTACTGGATTATGATTTCATTTATAAACAAATCAAAAATCAGGAAGCTCAGTGAATGGAACAAAAATCAGTGTATAAAACTACTGTTATTTGTATTCAAAGATACAAGTCAGTTCTCAAAATAGAAATAAAAATACACCGTGGATGAGTGTTTTTTAGCATAGCTTCAGGCTATAAAGTCTGAATTCATGCTCCAAAATGCACTCCACCACAGTGATTATTTACTCTTAGTGCTCTTTTATTCTTTGCAATTATTTTATCTTATTTGCTCCATGGTAGGGTGCGCTAACAGTAGAAGTGTTCGGTACCTGTTATACGAATGCAGAGAAACCTGGTATGTTTTTATTTTTCATATCATGCTATTTCAAACATGTTTTGAATTCTGTATTATCAGATGCATTTTCATGGAAACATTGCAAAAAAAACAATATAGCTACATAAAGATAACTTGGTTCAAGCCCTAACTTTGGTATCATATTGAATAATATTTTCCTTCTGTTCTAGCTGTGCTAAATCGACAACATTTGAAAAACTATAGGATACACTGTCAAAGTGGTATTTCTAGATTGCCACCAGATGTGAGTTATGTTTGATGGTTTATTATTGTTGTAAATTATGTCAAATACTCCCATATTTAAAATAACAGGAAACACTCAATGTAGAGGAATGCTTTTAGAGCATAATTTCAGGCAATAAAATCTAAAGCGGTTCTCAAACAACCCTCCTCCACAATGACTATGTCCTGTTATTAAGTACTGTACTCACCAACTATTAAATTCTTCACATTATAACTTTAATCTTAAACTTTTCTTATCACTTTGTATGGACTGAAACACCAAATATCTAACCCTATTTTCTTGTACAATGACATTTATGGGTACACATACATACTCGTATCCAAGTAATGGAGTATGCACCAGTAGTCTGTAGATAATAATTGAGGAAATCATTATAGATTTGTTTTTGCTGACAAATGTACAGAAGTCCATTAGTGCCATGCTATTTTTTTTTCTATTCCAAAAAAATAGAAAATAATTTAATTCATCCCTGAAAATGAATATTCAATTCCGGAAATGACTAAGGCGAGTTAAGGCTAGTCCAAATTTCTCATTTTTAAAGCAATACCACTTGCTCTATTTCAAAAATGACGATTTTGGTGTTAATACTTTGATTTCAAGTTACTCAGGTGTATAGCTTAAAAAAAATCGATTTTGTCAAGTTCTATTAACGAAAGTATCATATTTTAATGACGTCACAAATCGAAAGAATTAATTTAGGGGTGTTGCAATTCTTCAAATTTGAAAGAAAATTTCCAACGAATTACAAAATTGTCAGGTACATTAATTATTAAAAATCAATTTTCTTCGATTATAATATACAACTTTTGATTGAAATTGAAGTATTAACACCAAATTCATCATGTTTGAAGTAATGCAAGTTGTGTAAAAACGAGAAATTTGGACTGACCTTAATCCATCTGAGTAATATTTATTCTTTGAAACGAATATTCTTTCCTTAGAAGGAATATACAGTCCTCAAAATGAATATTCATTCCTTGTAATGTTTATTTATTCCTCAGAACTAATATTCATTCCATGAAATGAATATACATTCCTAGAAATGAAAGTTCATTTCTAGGAATAAATGATTCTCTTTGTGGACGAATGGATATTTTATTCATTCTGAGGAATGCACTTTCATTCTGGGGAATAAATGTTCCGAAGAATAAATATTCAATTCACGTAATCAATATTCGTTCCAAGGAAATGAATATTCATTTAATGGTACGAATTAATTCGTTTCTGTTTTGTTTGTTTTTGTTTTTTGTTTTTTTTTGCAAACAGAAAAATAAATATTATGGCAGTTCCATACAAATGAGTTTAAATTTCAGTTCTACATAAAAATATTAATATGTCATTTATGTAAGAAACGTGGTTAAATAAGGGTACTTTTACAGGAACATGGGACAAAACTTTGTGGCAGAAAATTTGCCTTGTTGAGATCTGGAAAAGTAACAACAGGAGAGTGATAGGCTGCTTTTAGTGCATGAATCGTGGCACTCCTAAGTGCCTACCTAGGGGTTCCAGTTCATTAAAGCGATGTGACATGGCAGGTGGCTTACATGAAATGCCCCATACATATGTTATGCCTCAAAGTGCCCTGCGGTCATATGAATGCACCCTAAGAGCATGTGTAACCCCAAAGTTACAATTTTATTCTTCAAAATTAGAAAAACCATAAAATACTCATTTATGAGTACAGCACATGTAGAGAGTAGATTAGAGTAATGAGTAATGCTTATTTGTAGCGCATTCTGGACATGATCACAGAGAAAAAAGTTGTTTTGTCTGAAGATAATGTCTTGAGTGTTGTTGATAAAGAATTATGTGATAGCCTTGAACAATGTGTGGAACCCTCATGTGCACTTGATGAATATTTTAGCCATATGGGGGCTGATTATATGGTAAGAGGATTAACATTGTTTTTTTTTTGTTTTTTTTTGCGCAACTATATAATTATTCCTTTTCATTGTATGCACTTATTATTGGTTTTATTATCTGAAAATAGAAATTTTAACCCATCAAACCTTTAAAGATACTTGTTTTACCTATAGAACCTAAGTATAATCCTTCTGTAAAATGTGTTGTGTAAGTCCTATTCCAGAAAGTCTAGAAATGCTTGTTTAGATAATTTTCATTTTTGTCCACTTGGGTCCAGGTATTAGTCTAGAAATGTAGATGCTTGCATGCTAAACGAAGCATACAACCAACAAGTCATAAAAGTTAAACCTTTTGGTTCCCCTATAATGGCAGGGCGGAATGCCCCCAATTTTTCTCAAAAATTACTAATGCTAGAAGCATAAAACTCCTAACAAAATAATATTCTCTGCCATAATTACTTTCCATTTCTACCATTATTTTAACAATAGTCGTGTTACTTTTTTGCTGATATCAGCAAAAAAAAATTGAACAATTTGAAAATATTATGTGAATCTTTGCAAATTTTGATACCTATACTTTTAAGGAGGCATAACTTTTGATTGAGAAAAGATTTTTTAATTCTGTTTGCAAAATCTGAAAGCCAATTTAATTTTCTTTCATAGTGGTCTCAATATAATTTTATGAAAATGACATCAGCATGGGGTGCCAAACATGTCAAAATTTCTTGCAAAGTTATGACATTACATGATGTCATCATCAAAACTAATTATGTCAGCAGGATTTCTTTCATGATGATAAACAACTGGTGAAAGTTTCATTATCATACCATCAGCCAATCATTAGTTATGATGTAATCAGTTTATAAGGTTTTAACCACAAATACAAACTTTTAATTAGTGGGTTTCAGATATTGTACTTATCACAATAAGTAACTTTACTACAGCCATGAAATATTTAGCTATAGTAGATAAATAATAATAAAAATATCATAAAGTTGCAAGTTACTACCTTTTATCGTTTCAAAGTTATTAAAAAAGTTCCAGTGGCTTGGGGTTTCTTGCCCGTCCCTCTGGTCTCTATAGGGTACACAACTCTGCTTTTAAAATGTTGACAAATCATGTTGGTAATTATTTAGGGACTTTCATCTTCACATGTTTGTATTGATCCACAAAAATTGGATTTTGGTATGTGTCGAGATGATTCAGTTGTTCAAAAGGTATAATTGTACAATTTTATTATATTTCAACTGATGTGTAAGTTGAGTGTAAAATGCTATTTGTCTAAATGTTTTGCCTTCTACACCTGGCAATACTAATCCTTTTTTTGATTTTTTGATTTTTCTATAAATTTTCGTGAATATTTGTTCCTTTGCGAAAATGTAATTTTTATGCCTGTCAAAGTGTGAAAATAAGTACACTCAAAATCTTTACAAAATCGGTAATTTCACAAAAACTTATATACGCGAAAATTTCCAAGCTATCTTTCGCAGCATGAATTTTTTGATTCAGAATGGTAAGAGATGGAAACGCCTTCAATTTATTGACTTGGTGTCCTTCCCTCTTTTTATTTATGTAATCCTTCTGTGACTATACCATAAACGTTTCTTTCAAATTTTTTTTTGTTCTAAGTTTACGAAGAAAAAAGCTAAATTCACAAAAATATTATATACATGTAATATGTATTTTTTGTCCTTCACGAAAATTTGTACATGCAAGATTTAATAGTTGCGAAAAATACACATGAAAATTCATATGCCTACTGGTATTCCTTATTGACATAGTATAATTATATGCTTTCAATTCTATTTTTGCTTAATTTTGTTTATTTATTTAGACATTCAATGTTAGCAACCATACCCATGGAAAAGTCACATGCTCTTGGATTAATGGTAATTCTTAAATTGTCTAATGTCTACCGTGATCAAAATAAGAGCAAATAATCACTACCGAAGAGTGAATTTTGAGCATGGTTACAGACTGCAAAAACCTTTCCTGCGCGCTATATAATTTCTAATAGAAATAGAATAGAGTGTACTATATGAATAGGCTAGTTGTATTAGCAAAGATCAGGAAGAAGAGCCTAACACTTGGTGTGGACTTTAACTGGACATTACAGGCACATGTCTCAGTAGTCAAAATAAAAGCAAATAATCACTGTGGAGGAGTGATTTTTCAGCATAGTTTCAGGCTTCTAAAATCTCTCTTTCACAGTAACTATTTAATTCTTATTTCAACCACTGCATTTAAATTGATACATTTATAAAGGTTGATTTCCATGAGGTTGAAAATTTGCTGTGGAAGCCAAAGGAAGACATTCCATTGGTAGAATTTGTTGATTTTTACCAATGGAATGTCTTCTATTAGCTTCCGTGGCTGAGTTTAGCCAGGCAATATCTATCCCTATCAATAATAAGTGTAATATCATAATGGTTACAATGTCCAAGACAAGAACAGATAATCACTGTGGAGGTGAGATATTTGAACATAACTCCAGACTTTGTAACCTCCTTCACAGTGATTATTTACTCTTGTTTCAGACACTTTGTTATTACCTTTTCTTTAGTTGAGAAAAGTGTGTTTTCTATTATTCCGGATGAGGCAGATATTGAACCATTCTGTAGCATTAGTTTTCGAGTTACTTTTCGACCGGTAAGTGTTCAGTTCAGCTATTATCATACTATTTTTGGCGCAATTTCTAACAAGGTTAATTTTGTTCGGAAATTATTATGGATATTACATATTATATTAATTGAAGTCTTTGACCCCTACTTTAACATCTTTTGATTGTGTGACTAGGTATTCAGCTAATGCTCATCCTTTTACTGTACAGTCACTGTCTTGTAATAAACATTTCTGTTCGACTAGTTTATTTCCTCACACTTCTGAATTGTGGCATTATCTTGCTTTCCATCTTCCTTAATCTTCAGAAATTTAAGTGTAATATTCATAAATATCTTTCAACTTTGTATATTGAGTGACTTATTTAAAAAAAAAATTGCTGTTCCAACGAGTGTAATTATTTTTATAGGTGGTCATGCATGAAAATTAATACACATAATATTGCATATTATCATGAAAGTGTGAAAATTAATGCACTTGAATAATAAAGGTTTTTTTCTTGACATTTGGTTAGAAACATTGTGCACCATAGCACTTTTCAGAGATGTTTTTTTTCCCTTTTTTTCTTTTGATAAATCCTAATGATCTCATCCATGCTACTAAGCTTAAAAGGTAACCTTGGTATTGAATACTTTTCCTGTTTAGAGTGGTACAGCAAAATTCTTTAATGCTGAACTTGAAGCATATGTATTTTATAAGGTATTATTTTCTCTTTCCTTTATTAGTGGTCGAAATAAGAACAAATAATCAATGTTGAGGAGGGTGTTGTAGCCTGAGGCTGTGCTCATTTCTCCACAGGGACTATTTGCTCTTAACGACTTTGTTATACAAATCTCTGTTATCTCATCCCAGTGGGCAAAAACTTGTTCAAAGCCTGCAGTAAAGATGTTAAAAACATTGTTCTAGCATCTTTACTGCAAACTTTAAACAAGTTCTTGCCAACAGTACTGTTCTGATTGAATGACCTACCTACCATATTCTTTTCTTTCTATAAACTATTCTTTATTGAGTATGGTATGAATGATCATATAATGTATAATTTCCAATTACATTTCAGAGTATGAGAGATCACCGCTTGGTAGACAATAAAATAATTACTCCACCTTGGTGTTTGACTGTTTTGCTATCTGCGCATACATTTCCAAAACACTCTCAAAAATTCATTCCCGTATGTACCTGGGAAAAAACAAAAATTGTATTTCCTCCTATTACATCTACATCAGTGCCAGTTTTTAGAACATGCTTGCTTCGGAATAATGGGAAAAATCCAATTTTCTTTGCTTTCGAAGAAGATACTGACAAGCTGGTTACTTGTAAGCCATCTGTGTCATTGTTAAAAGATACCTATCAAGTGATAGTTTTTCGTATGAATCCTATGGAAGCTGTTTCGTGTAACAAGAAACTAGTGTGCATATTAAATGATGAAACAAAATACAGCCAACATTTTGAGGTAGTTGCTACATATGAAACGCCACAAGTCACTCTACATCCTAGTGATTTTCTATACTTTAAACCTACATGTGTTGGTGATATATCACATCAAGTTGTCTCCATTAAAAATACATCAAGGATGAAAGTAAGGTAAGAATTATTTAATCATCTTTTTAGAAACCTTGAACTGTACTCAAAAGATCCACAGATGATATACGACAGATAAACATTTAAATACAACATTATTTCACATCAATTTGGTATTAGGGTTTTTATAGACAATATTTTAGAAGGAGTCACATTGTTTTCTATTTTATCTACTTGGGACCAAGTATCAGTTAAAATGGGGCTAAAATGCGATTTTCAACAATTTTAACCCTATATATGTGGTGGGGGGGGGGAGATTCTGCCCCCTACCACGCCCCTACCACATTTTTATAATAATTTCCAAGCCACTTTAGTGATGATACTGAAACTTACCTAGTTATTATATAAATCTATTTGACACTTTATGAACAAATTTGACTATCTTACCTGCAGTAGATCAAAAGATATAGATAATCCGTATCCTTATTTTACCATAACACATGTTAAAGTAATGCTTATGGTTACGAAACTCTGTGAAGTTACTTAAAATCAGAAACTAAATAAATTATTTATAATTCTCATATGTTTGGTTACTTAGTATATTTTTTTCTTGTTTAGGCTACAATGGAAAATTGCATCCTGTGACGAAGGTTTGCTTAAAGTCACACCAATAAAATGTTCAGTCCTTGCTAATGAAATACAGGTAAGTGTCTTTTGTAACTACTTATAGTATTGTGTTTGTAGGAGGAGGAGTTCATTCCACACTATTGTACGCAATTCTCTTCTTGAGAATCAATGAAGGTACTATTACACTGGATAGTTGTTGCTTGTTATTATCTTTATGTAGTATTTTGTTTGTAATACGTTTCAACTAGAAATAAAAAAGGTAACATTATTTCCTATGGAGTTTGCAAGAAACCTTCATCTAGGATCCTGAGAAATTAAAAATTTGTTGTTTTAGAGACACAATTGGTATTTTACCCCGATTTCACCAATGAAACATATGTTTAAAGTTAAACTGTTTGTTTCAAGTGATGACAAGTAAGTTTTTTTAACCTCTTTGCGTATAGAATATAGATTCTGTTATGTTTGTGACCAATCTCAAATTTTTGTATCAAAGGTAACTTTTTGGACAGATTTAAAGAAACTAAGTTTAATTGAATTCAACAACTGCATAGAAGGGTGTTATGTCAATGTGCTTTTTATGGATTCGTTTCTTTGGTATGGAGAAACCAATCCATTGCAATACCATTGACTCAGTACTCTTCCCTGCAAACTTTAATTTGAGAAAAGAAAATATTCAAGTAAGTATTAGAATTTATGAATGAAATAATATTTAAGGGATTGATTAAAAAAATTTATAAACTTTCAACGAGACTTATTATTATTGACCTCATTATTGGAAATTAACATTGTACTCAATTAACAATTTTTCTAATTAACACATTACTTTGTTAATGCAAACGAGTGAAACGATTGACTTTTAACCCTAATAGGACACTGGGCTTTTTTGTGGCTGAAAAAACTGCCATGATAACTTTTGATTGGCTAATGGTAACTTTATGAAACTTGGTACAATTATAGTCCATCATCAAAAACAATTTCACGTAAATAATTTTTTGAGTTTTTTGATAACGTCAGTTGTTTTTAATACAATCTTTTTTTAAAAAAAGCATGTATTGTTCAAAGTGCAATTAGAGCAGTTCTCTTTCATATTTTTAAGTTCTGTCTTCGGTTTTAGAATGAAAAGGGATTATATTGGAAAAAATGGAAAAATGAAGAAATCAGGATATTTAGGCCATTAAAATTTGTAAAAAAAAATTAAATCATGGTACGAGTCCATGATCCAAATTTGAAGTTAATTTTTATAGGAACTGACCCCAAAAGCTTATTTCATGGAATTTTGACATTATGAAATGTGATTAAAAACGTTTTTTTCAACAAAATTTGCATGTTTAAAATTAACAATGAGCTATGTTTAATGCAAACCTTAACATTTAGTTAAAGTGTAGCATTACTTTCCAATGACAAAGTATGTCAAAGCAAGGTTTCATTTTATACAATTTAGTCAAGGAAAGCCACAGAAATATGAGTTTAGACTGATTGGTGAAGGACAGCAAGGGATGATCAGTGTAAGTAATCTATGTATAACTGTGTTTGTCTAGTTTGTGAGTGTGTGTGTGACTCTTTTTTCTGAAATTTGACATGTTTGTCTGAAATCAGCATTAACTTTTTTCAAGAGTTATCGATCAGTAAGTCCTTAAATACTTCTTATTTTTTGCCAAAATTGTAATGGAAACCTACTTGCAATATAAATGAGTTAAACAATTTTGAAATAATCAACCCCACCTAAGTTAGCTCTTTGTTAGGCATTTTTCCTCCAATAATATTTAAAGTTCTACGTGAAAAGACTGTTGCTATGTTAAAACTTAGATTGTTCGTAGCTTTCAGTTTTTAGTATAGAGAAAAATTTTAAATCGTGACTAGATAAGCAAATATCTTCTTATCCGCAAAAACTTGACCAGTTATAGCGTAATAAATTTATTTTCATTAAAATTTAATAATTAATTGATGTTTTATATACAGTGCGAAGAGGACTTAGTTGATTTTGGTAGTGTTCTAGTTGGTTGTTCTGAGAAAAGATCTGTATGTTTGCAAAATAATAGCGACTGTAGTTTGTATTACAAATTAAGCATCAAACAAAAGTTAGAACCACAAGAAGAAGGCAGCGAACCTGGTTAGTACGATCTCTACAATTTATATTCTATATGATTTGGGTGATTTTCAGGCATAATGTTTTGCATGCTTTGGCCATCGCAGTATTTGGTAGCATGTGTATTCTCCTATGCAAGGACAACTTATGCTGAAACTACAATGACTAACTGCTGGACATCATTTAAAGCTAAAAACTACACACCCCACCACAACTGATGTCGAGCAATTGGTGTAATAATGATCCATTGACCAACCTTGTTGCTCCAGGCTATAACTTTTAACTTGTTTTGTAGGATATAATTCTACTGCATCAAACCCAAAGAAGTATTTTTATAACGATGTATTATAATTATAGTTATACAACTTGATCACTATACCTACTTGCTGCCATCACATTCTCAGAAAGAACTTGGATTGTTGGCAAAACCGAAGTCTACGCATCCTTATACTTATAACGTATCATATTCATTGAAGCCTGGTGAAGGTATGTTGTTATTAAATAAAATTTGGCCAAAATATTGTTTTGATAATTTTTGAAAATAAAACGGTTTCCACGAATTTGCAATGAACTGGTATCTTCTTACTGTAGGGCCCAGTCCATTGCAAGCTTTCTGACATAGCACCATTCTTTATATTCATTTTGTTAATTTTAAAGAATGAAATATAATTTATGTCATAGGAAATTTAAAATTATGATACTACCAGTGCTTGAAATAAGAGCAAATAATCACTGTGTTAGTGTGATTTTGGAGCATAGCTTCAGGCTTAAGGCTGCTATGCTGAAAAATCCCTCGACTCGTTTGATTATAATAATGTTCTTTGAGAAAGTAGTTGTAGAATCTATTATGTAACAAACATACTTGACTTAATTCACTTAATTCACTTACATTTGAAATAAGCTAAAAAGAACTTCTTAAAGTACATAGATTAGCTTGAAGTTGGAATCAATTAATTCAGAATATTTTCAGAAAAGACAACGATAAATCCATGCTCTGGTAGATGATAGTCTAAAAATGGCTCAAGTACTTTATTAATTTTCTGCATAAAACACAAAACATCCAATATTTTAATTTATGCAATACAAGATTAGATAAAACTTATAGAATATCTTATTATGTATTTTAGGTGACGATAATATGCATGAAACATTCCATTTGTGCACGGTGAAAATTAAAGGTGTTTATCCATTACTTCATGTCAGTGATATCTATGGAACTGGAAGTAGTTCACACTACAGTAAAAAGTTTTTATGGGAACTGTTTCATATAGACAAGTATGTCCAACGCTATTCATATTCAGTTTTGTTAAATCTTTTTTTAAGGATGAAGCCAAAGTAGTCTGAAGTCCAAGCCTGCTTATGATACCTGTCAGAGAAAACAATACTTGTGAGATTAGAGGTTGCTGTAATTAAAGAAGCTTGAAATAGAAATTAATTGTCGATTAGCTTTTGTTTTAACCCTATAAAGGCCAGACATTTCAATAACTCTTTAAAGACTGGTAGGGGGCAAGTATGCCACCAGCTAAATTTTGAATTCCCTAGAAAGCTGAAATTTTCCATCCAAGTAGTTTCTAACAATAGAAAATATATAGAAATTATTGCTGTCATCTTTATAATTTTGACAGGTGTTCAGCAGATTTAAACATTGTCAGGTCAACAGAAAATCTGATTTCTGCATTCTATTTTCCCTAAGGGGTAAGTTAAAAGGCAAAAGCATTGTTTTAACCCGATAGAAATTGAGAAAATGTCAAGCTAACAATTTTACCAGTATTTATGATGATGTGGATTTTATAAGGATTTAACCAGGAATTAGCAATACATTTGTAGCCAAGTAGGTGATTTTATTTAATAACCTATAACTTTGCCATTAATGTATGGAAAATATATTTGCTAAAATAAAAGTAGGAGGGGAGGGCATTTTGCCTCCACCTGGCCATTGTAGAATTGGTTGGCAAGTCTGAATATAACTGTTGGTTATCACCTGTGGAGGAGTGTATTTTGGATCTAGTTTTCAGCTTCAAAGGCAATATCTGGTAGTTATATTCAGACTTGATTAATGTGTCAATAAAGTAAATAGAAACATTTGTGGGGAAATTTTGTGAATAGTTTCTACCTGCAAACTTCTTTTCCGTTAAAGTATTAAGAAATTTGGAATTGAACAACTTTGAACAAGTAATATAATCACAGTGGAGAAGTGATTTTTGAGCGTAATTTCAGGCTATATAGTCTGAAGCTATACTTGAATATCACTCCTCCACTGTGATTATCTGTCGTTATTAAAGCACCTGTTTTTTATGAAAACCATCCCTTTAGTTTTAATGTATTGTTGACATCTGATCCATCAGAAGAAGAGTTGAAATATGGTATCTCATCAAGGCACAGGTTTGTTATTATCAAGCCTCCTATCAGACATCACCTGTGGAGGAGTGTTTTTCTTTAGAGCTAAAAACTATTATCAAAAGATGCTCCTCTATGTTTTACCTATGTTAAGGTATTCAATAATATAAAAATAATTACAAGTCAGAAAATTTCTAGTGTATCACACATTCAAATACAAAATTGCCAGCAGTCAAAAGTGTAATGCGAATGTACATACTACACACCCACCTCACAGTTGAAATAGGTTAAAACATGTTGCCATTTGTACAATTCTGTTGTGGTTATTGTTCAGTATTTTGAATCTGCATCTAAAATTGAAAATCACTCCTCAGTAGAGATTATTTTGCTCTTATTTCAAGAAAACAAGATATAGTGAATTTAAATTTATTATCCCAGTGGTATTCTGCTGCGTCCGTTGCCTCCCAGTTATGATAATTGACCAAATGTTGATATCCGATGAAACCTTGTCCAAGTTGGAGTTACACATCGCAACTATATCTCCAAAAACATCATGACCTACAGATTGGATCTCAAAACATTTGATCTGGTGTACGTGCCTTTGGTTTAATACAATTTTAGTAAATAATAAACAACAAAGACTTTAAAATATATATTCCCAGTGGGCAAAGCCTTGTTTAAAGCCCGCCGTAAAGACGCTAGAGCAACATCGACGGACTTTGAACAAGTTTTTGCCCGATGGGTTGAAGTCATAATCTTGAAAGAACCTCACAAGCCAAGTATTAAATAAAAACTAGCCTCAATAAATTACCCCACTATTGTACCAAATCGTGTTTTAATTTAATAATCTAAAATACGTTTTGACTTGATACTGTTGTCCACTTAGGGACAATCTCAAAATTTCGCTCCAAAACCAACTTTTTGGTAGGGTTAAATCAACTAAAATTGACGAAATTCAACAAAAATAAATTTGTACAGAAGTGTGTTAGGTCAACGAAAGGACTTAAACCATCTGGGAAAAAATAAATAATAACTTACAATTTGTTATATAAATCTTCCCATAAATAATATCTCAGAGAGTTGTGAATCATGTTCAATGTGATGGAAGTAACTTTGTTGATGCTTATACAAGTCTGAATATAACTGCCAGACTGACTGTGGAGGAGGCTTTTTTTAGTATAGTGTTTTAATCTGAACACTATACTACTATAAAAAAATACTTCTCCACAGGTGATGCTCCACAGGTGATGATCAGGCTTGTTATACAGCACACCTTTATATTATTCTCTTTCTTACACCTATAAGAACAGTTGCTTGTTACTAAAATATTATTCTCATAGCACAAGGAGGAGAATGCCAATAACAACAAAAGCTGTAAATGAATTTGATTTTGGATCATGTGTTTGTGGTAGTGAACCTTCTATTATAAGAATCAACTTAAAGAATTTGGGATCAAGTACTGTTGAATGGTAAATAGTTATCCTACTGTAAATTCCTGTGATTGCCACCCAACCACACAACCACACCACCCCCCATGTATAAGCCTCCCACCACTTTGGTATATAAACTTATGGGCTTCTAATTGGTTGTAAAGATAATAACTCTAGTATTTCCTATTTCCTTGGTGACTATATAAACACCAGCCCCCCCCCCCCC
>JAULBZ010000031.1:0-51690 GCA_032360805.1 Neoturris breviconis
AAAAAAAAACTTTAGGAAGAGTTTGGGAGAGAGAAAAGGAGGACAAATTGCCAAAAAGAAAACCTAACTCTTTTACCAATTGCAGCCATTTATATTTTTTACTAACCATGTAAAAACAATGGGAAAACAATAGCAGCCATTACGTCAGAAAACGCGGGTAAGCCGTTCTTGCTAAAAATAAAGTTGGCGAAAATCACTAAAAAATAGAGCTACAAAAACATAGATTCCGTATGACTTCTTGATGCCTGCGCTATGAAACTTTGGGAAAAGCAGCCCCTAACATAGCTTTATAACCCCTAGTTCAGGCACTTTACAGGCGCATGAGATACTCCTGAAAAAAGGAAGAAATTGAGTACATATTTGCTCACCTGGTGAAACTTTATATGTCTTCTTGCTGGCTTGTTTACATCGATAAAACGTCAAAAGTAGTTCGTAAGTATATCTTCAAGTTCGTATGTGAAGTTTAACAACAAAAGAGTCAAACATTCGCCGATTTCCCCTCTCGGGAGCAATTTAAAGTTTTGATCGATCTCACCGCCTTAAATATTTCGACAGAAAAAAAGCTGAAAATACCGAAAATCCAGTGAAATGAGAGGCGAGGATTACTATCAAAGAAGCGCCGAAACAATGGAATATTTCAATAGATAACAATAGCGATCGATATAGTTGTGTGTCCTTCCTTTTTGTACGTCCATGGCTGTATACACTGTTCTCAATTTCTTTACGTGCACCACATAATTGTTAAGAAAGCAATTACCTTGGCACAAATCCAGATACAATTTTCTAGTTTATTTAGCAGAGATCAAACTGTTTCTTCTCTATGTGCCAATCGAGTTAACCCTATAAGACCCGGCTTTTAGGGGATCAATGTACTAATTACTACTAGGTTCTATTTGAAACCTAGTCACCATGTTGCCCAGGCTCTTATTATTTCCGAAAATGTAATAAAAACTTGCACAGGTCATCCTTTCATGCATACGGCAAGACCCAAGAACTGAAACTTACCTACAATTCCTTACATAAATATTTGAGACCAAGGTGAAATTTGTGTAAAAATACACGGAAATTCGGGTACATCGAGTTTGCAAAAAGCCCTAAGTTTTAAAGTCTACTCGATAAATCTCTAAGGACTTTAGTGGTCATTTTCAGCATTTACTTTTTACTTGTGGTGTGTATTGCTTGCTAAAATTCGAAAATTGTCTTATAATTTATGCTAGGGGCTGTAAAACAGTGAATTATCTTGTTATTTTTTGTTATGAACGGTTTTAATTTTCTCTATTATTCCACCATCCGGTTTCAAGTGAGAAATTATATTTTAATTGAAACCACACACAGACCGGAAAGGCGATAGCAACACGAAACAGCTTGTCTTAATAGCCTTCATCAGCAGTGTATACCAAACAATGATGTTAAATAATCGTACCTCTGTGGTGAGGACCAAAAGTGGTCCTGGGTCCGTTTGGAATTTTTTGGAAACATTTTTTCGTCACCAGTTTCCAAATACAATAACATTAGCGGGTCAAAAGTTATTAATAAATTTCAGGGTTGTGGTACAAAGGTACAAATTATCCCTTCCCAAAACAAGGAAAAAGTCCATATAAACTCAATAATGCAACTTTATTTATTCAAAAAAATATAAATTAATCAAATATGCTATAAATGCAGTCTCCATACTAAACTGAGCACGCTCCGCGTTGACTTTTCTCGTGCATTTTAAGATAAACAGAGAACAGAGCAATTTGTCTAAATTTCGACGCAAAGAGAGAGAATAAAAGTGAAAGTAAATTACCAATCCCAATGATTGAAAAACCTTTACAAGGAGAGAAATGAGCAAAAAAAACGAACGCTGAAAATGAATAGAAAATGCAACGCCTG
Source organism: Neoturris breviconis (assembly GCA_032360805.1). NCBI lineage: Eukaryota > Metazoa > Cnidaria > Hydrozoa > Anthoathecata > Pandeidae > Neoturris > Neoturris breviconis. Next base: position 1,876 of record JAULBZ010000031.1, read on the forward strand.
AATATAACGGCCGGATATTACCTGTGGAGGAGATTTTTAGTATTGTATTCAGCTTCAGTTGAAGTTGAAAACGATAGTAAAACACTCCTCCATATGAGATGTCCGGCAGTTATATTCATTCTTGATTGCACGAAGCAATGATTTTAATATGCGGCACTAAAAGCTAGCAGTTATTGGTTTTTCTTTGAGAAAACATTAAAATAATATCAATGAATAGGTGATCTATATCTACTTGTTATATATGAATGCAAGATATGACGTTAAGGCGAATCTCTATAGGCGTACTTGTTCACACGAATTCTAAATGAAGCCATTACATTGAAATGGCTTCATTTAGAATTCGCACGAATTCGCCTAGTCGAGATCCGACTTTATATTTGAAATGAACTAAATTCTAAATGTAAATTAAAGTTAATCATCTGATATACTGCGAACGAATGTTCATTAAAATCAGCTCTTTTGTGGAAGAAGTCTATTAATTCAAAATCGCAGACTTGGCTAGGATTTTCGTTAGATATGATTTACCCTTGATTTGGAATCAGCCTATTAGGGTCGTATTAGTACTTTTCTTGCCAGATATGATTTACTTTGGAATCTGAAATCTCACAAAATATGCTAGATCATATGAATAGCTAACTAGAAATTAAAGGATTCAAATCAATGCAAGTTCGTTGGTGTAATACACTGAAATAACTGCCGTACATCACCTGGGGAGGAGTGTTTCTTTTAGTTTAATTCTCAGCCGTCTAGAAAACTATACTTAAACTAAAAAAATGATCCTCCACAGGAAATGTCCGGCAGTTCTTTTAAAGCTTGCTTCTACAAAAATAATTTAGAGATCGTACAAGCATATACCGAGTGTGCAAAAACTTGTTCAAAGTCGGCAATAAATACGTTAGAACAACTTCGTTCGACGTTGTTCTAGCGTCTTTACTGCGGACTTTGAACATGTTTTTTGCTCACTGGATATTAATGATCGAAAATATTATCTAATTAACCGATCATTTAAAGCATACCCAGCGATCAAAAACTTGCCCAAAGTTCGCATGAAAGACTCTAGAACAACTGTTATAGCGTCTATACAGCGGACTTTGAACAAGTTTTTGCCCACTGGGTATGATTACTCGATTCCCTTCTTAATAGATACTATTAACCCTATTCAGGCCTCCTCTGCTAAACTTTTTTTACATAACTTTTGAATGAATGGCTTATATGACAACAAATTTTAATGTTTTTCCTACAATTCATCTAGGATATTTTTTTATTTTTTTTTGGTAACTAGGGATAATTTTCCCTAGGAACAATATTTTTGACAGGCGGTAAAAAAATGTTTTCAATTTTTCTTCTTCTTCTTCTTCTTTTGACCTAACTGGAAAGTTTCATCAAAAGTTATGGAGTTATGTTATGGCCCAAAAAAGCCCAGTCTGAATAGGGTTAACAATTATTTTAACCTTTATAAACACTCACTCATTTAATACACGCTTTTTTTATAAGCAACCAATTTGTAAGTAATCAGTACTCGTTTAGCTCAAAATGCACATAGTACTAAGCAACTACACTTTCATTGTTTTGTCTTCAAGGCCAGAGTAGCTCTGAAGGTATGTGCTTGCTACAGATTTACAACTTTCAGTACTGAGGTTTTACTCAAGTTGCTTATAAAAATTGCGTGTGTAAGTATCACAATGGACCGTCTACTGTTCTTCAGCTAAAATCACCTTGAATGAGAATGGTTGAAATTGATTTCCAGTACCGTGATAAAACTTGCTGTTAAACTCAACCCTAAAATCAAAATGATAATGCTCAGTAATTCAGCAGTCGAAATAAAAGCAAAGCCTGCAGTCATGCTCAAAAATCACTCCTCTACAGTGATTAATTTACTCTTCTTTCGACCATTACACTTATTACAAGCCTGAATATAACTGCCAGGTATCACCTGTAGAGGAGTGTTATTTATAGTGTTAGCTTAAAAGCTAAACACTATACCCAAAAAACACTTCTCCACAGGTGATGTCCGGCAGTTTAATACGAAATATAAACTTTTTCGCACTAATCCCTCAGTTCTTCTTAACCCTCGTCTTGTGTAGAAGGTCAATTTTCTTAGTCCTTCTGCAATTAGATTTCACTACAACAGCTACTAAGAGAGTATAGAACACTATTATGGCACATGGTATTGGAGAAAGGGTATAGAGAAACATATAAATAAACTGTCGTTTGAAATTACAGTGGTCGAAATAAGGCCAAATAATCACTGTGGATGAGATATGTTTCGCATAGCTTCAGGCTACGAAGCCTGAGCTATGCTCAAAATTCTCTCCTCCACAGTGATTACTTGCTTTTATTTTGAACATTAAAATAAACGTATAAGCTATGAAGAAGTGTTTTTGTTGCCTTGTAATCCTTATTATAAGTGAAAGTTAAACCTTAGCACATAAATATGATTTGCATATGCACATTATACAGTGTTTGAAATATGTCTTCATTAAGATGGTAGAGTTTCAACTCAAATAAACAATTGGAACATCATTATCAAGATAAAATTATATCAAATCACTGTGGAGGAGAGTCGTGAATTTTTTTTTTTACTGCCACCATTCTGTAACAGGAAATTCTCAAGAAGAAAAGCAAGTACTCGCATTTTAAGTTAGAATTTACTGGCCAAAACTTGTTAAAGCACCAATGTTGAGGATGAAATAAATTAACTTCAGTTTGAAATAATTGTGTTTGTTTAAATAGGCGCCCCTGTGGAAAAAGAGGGGCGCTTATTCAACAGGGACGCTTATTGGAATTTTTTTGCTCTACCCCGGGGTGCTTATTCAGCAGGGGCGGCTATTCGGCAGTGGGCGCTTATTCAGTCATTTATGGTATGTACACACCAAATAAAAATCAAAAATTATTTTTATAACAAAAATCACTTATCATCTCAAAAAATTGAGGAGAGAGCTTCCCCAAAATACAACAAAATGTCTGCCGAAAAAGGTTTACGGTCAAAGTCTCCATTTCTCCCTTATCAGCATGTTATTTGGATGAATGTGGTCAAAACCTCATAGAATTCAAATTTTTAAAAAGTCTCCACTTTTAAAAATTGTGAAAATTCTCAAAAAAAATCTAAGTCTCCACTTTTTTGCCGAAATTTCAGGACACCTTTTCGGTCCATTGGTTCGAAAACTCAATTTGAACCCTTTTTGCCCAAAACTCGGAACCGAGAAAACGAAAAAACCTTTACCGAGCCCTTCTAGAATATCTCCACGAATGCTGCTACCAAATTTCAAAATGCTAGCCCTTCAGGAACATGGTCTGAAAACGAGATGCTACTGCCGCCGCTGCAAAATGATAACATTAGCCCATCCAAACTTTGTTTGGTGGGCTAAAACGTTGTTAACCGAGTACACTTTCCACATATATATTTAAAAGCAACTTACCAATGGAGACGAAGCGTGTGCAGAAAGGCTGAAAGACCTTCCATCACTAACAATATAGCAATTGTCAAAACTAAAACGAAATAGGGTAGATTTAAGGTGAATCTAGGCAAACTCATTCCCACCAGTTGAGTGACGACACCTGTCCGGTGAGGTCGCTTTCAACCAATGTAATGGCTTTAATACAACATGCAAACAAATATTGATTATGATCAAAACACCATAAAATCTTGCCTAAGCTCAACCACGTATAAGTCTACTCGTTTTATCCCTTCTACTGACGCTCGCACATAAGCCCACCCTTGGAGAGAAAAAATTAGAAAAAACTTTAAGCCTGGGCTTTTTTGTGACCAAAACAACAACTTTCACTCAAAAAGAAATATATATATACACAACGCATTAAAGCCACTTCCGCCAGGGAAAAAGGTGAAGGATCAGAAGTAGGCTAGTAAGAGTAATTATTTTAAATGATAGTAAAAATACGTAAGTATATGTCAGATGAAATAAAGAGATAGCTATTCTTACATATCAATATTCTATTTTGATCATGAATATTTACTCCCGCGTATAAGTCCATAAGCTTCTTCTATTAACGCTTTGTGACGCCCGCGCATAAGGCTACTTACGTATAAGTCCAATCAAAAAATGGCCACAAAATCAGATAAGCCCTGGGGCTTATAGGAGAGAGTTTACGTTATGGATTGACGGATTATAGTTACGTATGTAGTACTGACATAGGCGGCCTTTACATGGACCCCTAAATGAGTTTCACCCTAAATGAACTTGCATTTGATCTTTTAAGGTGAAACTCATTTAGTGGTCCATGTAAAAGCTGCCATAGACAAAGTAAGCTACAAAACATGAAACAACACTTACCAGCCCAAGCAGAAAAGATGATAAAAACAGCAATCACTCCAAGAGCACCTTTCATACCAAGCGCAATATGAAACACCATTGTCCACAATACTTCAGAAAGTTGGGCATGGGCTAAACTCAGAGCCCACAGTCGAAGATATGATGCAGTGTTAGAGATGCAGCCAAGACAGTATTCAATTGTATGAATAGCTTGGTGAATAAATACCTAAAATAATTACAGAAAGAATATTCGCTAAACAATACGAAAGTAACCCAATAACATATTAGTGGTTGAAATAAGAGCAAATAATCATTTGCCCTACAAAACCTCCTAAATGTTACCTTCTATGAACCCAATTCATTATCAATGTTCTTTGTATAAAACACGATAGAAAATCTACCCTTCCGAAATATTTTTAAAATAGAGTGTAGTAGTATCTTTGTAATGAAGGAACAGGAAATACAAGAAATGCCATGTGCTTAAAATAAGAGCAAATAATCACTATGGAGAAAGAATGTTCGAGCATTGCTTCAGGCTTTATATCCTGAAGCTATGCTCAGAAATCTCTCCTCCATAGTGATTAATTGTTCTTATTTTAAGCAATGTTCTCATACTTTTAAAATCATGGACATCAATTTCTACCAATGAAATGTCTTCCTTTGGCTTTTGCAGCAAATGTTTTGCCTACTTAAGATTATTTACCTCTCCAAAATCAAATTCTTCATGATCTCCTTCTTCCTTATCCAACTGTGAATCATCAACATGTACTACTTCCCCTGTAGGATCACCATTAATATTTGATGAAGAATCCTCGTTAAGTCTACTGAACCCACCACCATAAGCAATTTTCTGATTATGTTGATGACGTAAATAGAAGGGCTTTATAAACAACATCCATGGTACACTTAGTACAGCTATCACAACAAGTAGCGGTTGAACAGTAGACTAGAAGGTAAATGGAATTAATTTATATTATCTACGAATAAATGTTTTTACTAGGAAGATTAATGAAGGCTTTAGTTTTTAAATTTAGTTCTTGAGATCAATGACTGGACACCCTTCTCTGCAATAATACCAGAGGTTGAAAAAACTGTCAGTCATCAATGTGGAAGAGTTTTTTCAGAATATTTTCAATCATCTGTGATACAGGGGTCAAAAATAAGAGCAAATAATCACCATGGAATAGTGCTTTCTGAGCATAGCTTAAGCTAAAGCTATGCTAAAAAATTACTCCTCCACAGTGGTTATTTACTCTCATTGTGACCACTGTAATAGTACTTCATTGACAGCCAAGGGTTGAAATAACTGCTGGTCATCTCTCAAAAATCTCCCCTCCACAGTGATAATCAGCAGAAAATTCAACCCCTGCAGTGTTACAGTATAGTTCTGCTAGTGCAATATTTACAAATTATAAAGGAACAGAAACTATGAAACAACTTGTTTAAAGTCTGCAGTAAAGACGCTACAATGTCATTCGGCTTGTTCTAGCGTCTTTACTGCTGACTTTAAACAAGTTTTTATCCACTAGGAACAGTTAATTTCAGTTTAATAAGTAAGTGTTTCAATATAATATAAAAATCGTGTAAGCAGAATACAACTCTTGGTTTTTAAAAAATAATGTTATAGTATGACAATTCAATAATCTCAATAATGCAATTGATAAAACAAAATCTTGAAACACAGTGGTCAAAATAAAGAGTAAATAATCGCTGTTGAGGAGAGATCTTTGAGCATAGCTTTAGGCTTTCTTCTCCATAGTGATTATTTGCTCTCATTTCGATAACTGAAAACACAAAAGTGGTTAATTTAGTGTGTTACCTGTCCAGAATAAACTAATTTATCATCTCCTATTTTTTTACCGAACTCTAAAAACATACCAATCAAACCCAACAACAAACTAGGTTGCTAAAAAGAAAACCAAAATATCATAAATGTCATGTCATTGCGGTAGGTCACAGTAGTCCAAATAAGTGCAAATAACCATTGTAGAGAAAGTTTTTTGAGCAAAGCTTCAGAATTTTTAGCCTGAAGCTATGCTTAAAAATCGCTTATACACAGTGATTATGTACCCTTATTTCAACCACAGAGTCATGCCATTTAAATTCCAGATAAATAAAATGAATACTGGTGGACGCCATAATCTTGGAAAGATTAGATGACTTTTCTTAATTTCTTACTTAAAAGTTTGCAACTTAACTCGAAAAGGTCTAATTTTATTACATTACGCTTCAGAATCATTCGGTCAAAGTTTTATTTTACAGGACGGTTTGAAGCAACAATACCCAGTATACATATGCCAGTGTTTGAAATAAGAACAAATAATCATTGTGCAGGTGGGATTTTTGAAAATAGTTTCAGGCCATGCAGCCTGAAACTATACTCAAAAATCACTCCTCCACAGAAATTATTTGCTCGCATTACAATTATTATTAATAAAACACCATGTGTATGGAAAGTAAAACACCCACATTTATCAGATACAAAAAAAACTCACAGTTTTATCATGGATACTAAAAGCAACCCATTTGTAGAAGATCATTATAACCAAGTAGCCAAAAATACATCCAATGAAAAGCAACTAAATGATAATAATGACCAGTAATCAAAATAAGACCTAATCAAAGGTACGGTATTAAAAGTAGCCCACCAAACAAAGTGAAAGTTAAACCTAAGCACATAAATATGATTTGCATACACACATTAATACAGTGTTTAAAATATGTCTTTATTAAGATGGTAGAGTTTCAAATCAAACAAACAATTGGAACACAATTTTCAAGGTAAAATTATGTCAAGTCACTGTGGAGAAGAGTAGTGAAATTTCATATCATAGCCTAAAGCAATGCTCAAAGAGCACTCCTCCACAGTGGATATGAATTGTATACACGCATTATACATCATAACATTATCAAATCAAAATAAAGAATACATCTATGTTATAGTATTAGTTGTGCTTTTAAAGACTTGGTATACGTTACACTGTATAGGCTACTCATACTATTTTGTATAGTATAGGATATGCTTTGATCATACATACTATTGCATGTATATGTCTGTATATGCACGTATACTGTATGCATGCATGTATATATATATATATATATGGTAGTAGTATATAGGCATATAGAAACCATGTATTTAATGCTTATAAAATGCATTAAATACAAATAAAACTTAAACTTAATTTATTAAGTTGATAAAATAAGTAAAGGTGGTTGTCATCATCTGTTATTAAAATTAAAAAAAAATAAAGTATAATGAAATAGAAGATAACATATTCATTAAAACAATTTATTCTTTTATTAAAAAATCTTTCTCTGTTGAATTGTGTACTGTCATTATATTTCTAATTTGAATTGTGAGTAATTAATGTTATAAAATTTGTGAAAAGTGAAATTTCATATCAAGGATAACCACCCAAATTAGGATTTCATGTCCTTATTGAGTTGATAAAGTTTCAGGTCAAATAAGCAATTGGAACACCATCATTAAGTTAATATTATGTCAAGTCACTGTAGAAGAGAGTAGTGAAATTTCATATCAAAGATAAACACCAAAATTTTACATGTCATTAGGATTTCATGTCCTTCTTCATTATTGAGTAGATACAGTTTCAGGTCAAATAAAACATTTGGAACACCTTTATCAAGACATTAGATGAAATAGAAATTTCAGAATTTTCAAGTCAACAAAAATCATAAATTGATCATTTTAGTGAATCATGTAAATTAAATTTTCGAGTCTCCACTTTTGAAAAAAATCCCTTTTTTGCCGATACTCGGTCCCGAGTAAATGAAATTGAAAAAATTTACGGTACGACGCCTTTTCGGTCCATTGGACTAAAAATGCAATTTAAACCTTTATGTCCATAACTCAGAACCTTGTGGACAAAATCGAAAAATTCTCCTGAACTGTTATTGGAGCTAAGAAAATGGGCAAGATTATAGCCCAGCACAAGATCTACTATTTCAAAATGGTATTATTTTTCGCTGGTGTCAGCATTTTTCGCTTTTTTCGAAAAAGTATACGCTCTCTTTAAATACAGAAAATGATTGGGAGTTGCTTTTCACTTTCTGTTGATCGATTCTGAAAGGCAAACATGGCTCTCTGATAGAGTTTCAAGGATTAGTATCCTATCTGTAAAAATTGGGAAATTTGGGTCAATTTTGAGGGAAAGTGTGTGTCACTCCAAAATATTTCCTACATATTATATTTTCTACTTGTGTGAACATGAATCAACGTTCAATTTCAAGCTTATTCCTTATTGTAAGCAGAAGATATTATATTTTTGGTATTTCACATATTTTGGTAAGATAAATAACCAATAATAATTGGATAATGAATGGATAGAGCAATCTACCTGAAATTTGGCCAAGTAACCTAAAATATGCTATATGCAGAGCTTAATATAACTGCCATTTATCAATGTGAAGGAGAGATTTTTCATAATATTTTCAGCCAATTTGGCTGAAAATATTCTGAAAAATTTCTCCTCCACAGTGTTGACCGGCAGTTATTTCAAGCCCTGCAAGTGAATTCCACTAATATTTAAAAATTGAAGAATGAAACTTCCCAAAATCAAAATGCAGACTTCAATTCTATAAATTATTTAAAAAAATATCTCTTATCTTTGATTTATTTTATATCTCCAAAAATTGAGGAAGAAGCTTCCCCAAAAATACAAAATAGATGGCAATAAAGATCCGTGGTCAATGTTCCACAGAAAAATAAAATGTCAAAAAATCTCCACTCCTCCCCTTATCTTTTAGGTATGATATTTGCTTGAATCATTCAGAATTATTTAATTCCTTAGAAATTAAAATGTGAAATAAAATATCTGAGTCTCCACTTCTCCCATTTGAGTATGATAAATTACTTGAAAATCAAAATGTCAATTTTTTTTGTAAATCTCCACTTCTCATATAGTTTTTATTTTGGCATGTTGTAATTGACTAAACAAGTCGATTTGACCTGTTACATGTCAGTATTTCAAGCCATTTCTGATTAATTTGGGTGCCCAAATGCTAACTTTCATATCAAACATATGCCATATTAAAATCCTATGCGCAATTTGGAACCTATTTGCCTAAAATTCAGACCCAATTGGACAGAATCAAACTTTTTTTGGCGAGTCCTTACAAAATATTGCCTTGAATGCTGCTACCAAATTTTAAAGTGTTAGCACTTTGGGGAACATGGTCTAATAAGAAAAGCGGGAAGCCACCAACACTGCTTTTGAAAAGTGATAAAAAATAGCCCATTTAAACTCTGTCTGGCATGCTAAAAATTACTCCTACGCAGTGATTACTTTATTTAGAACACCAAATTATGTTCTATTATAAGCATTAAAGTAATAAATATATATGACAAAATAGTGGTTGTAATAATGACTGTGGAGGAGGGATTTTTGAGCATAGCTTTAGGTTACAAAGCCTGAAGCTATGCTCAAAATTATCTCCTCCGCAGAAAGTAAGAAAGTAATTTTACAATAAAAAATATCAAGCAGAAAGTTTACCTGTGGTATAAATTCACAAAAAATATTGATTGTCTGTTTGAAATGCCTACAGAAAAAACAAACACAATTAAAATGAATAAATGACCTTATTATACACATATACTAACTAAATTAACAGCAAGCAATGAAACGGAAATTCTATAGAATACAACTTGTAATTAACACAAAGTTGGTAGTGCAGACATACATGGGTTTATTTGATGGGAAAATTGTTATCACACCTACGTAACCATCACAATTTAAACACCCCAAGGTGTGAAACCACCTAAAAAATATTGTACATTGAAGATATTCACCAGGACTTTATCCTATCATACCCTATCAATATTTGCACTCAGTGGATATTACAAAAATGCGAAACAGAATTTAAACTGTAATCCTAGATTTTGCCTTGTTGCTATAAATGTTACAAGAAAATTTAAGCTCAGGAGTGCAGTTAGTGTCACTGTAACTAGAATAACTAACCTTACCTTGTGGAGGAGAGAGATTTTTGAGGATTGCTTCAGGCTACAAAGTCTGAAGCAATGATAAAAAAAACCCTCCTAAACAGTGATTATTTGCTCTTTTATTGATCACTAAAGATACTTACAAGTGATTAAATAAACCAAGGATGACACCAAAAATCATATGAGTAACACCAAAGACAATAGATAATTTCATTTTAAGGGAATTTGTGAATGTTAACTTGTTGGTAGCCATTTGCCATACCTAAAAATAATAATTACCAGTGTTTTCACAATAAAATTTACACAATGAAAAAGACAACTTACATTATGAAACCAAAGCATACAAAGAATGTAAACATTGAAAATAAGAAAGTAGCTACATTAAAAACAACACAAGCTTTGGAAATATATATTTTCTTGAGATTTTTGTATCTTTTTCTCTTGCTCAGTAAGAGTATGATAAACAGGTAATCAAATATTATATTCTCGTACAATTAACGATTAATTTGGATTCACAAATTGTGGACATAAAAGTTTTACCCATCCTATGGACTTGTAAACTTTTATGTGAGAAACAAGTGTTCATCAACACATACAATTGACTTTGAGAATTCTACCTCTCTCCTCTCATTAGCAGTGTTTGAAATAAGAGCAAATAATCACTATGGAGCTACAAAGTCTGGAGCAATGCTCAAAAATCCCCCCTCCAATGGTTATTCTCCTCCAGTGATTATTTGCTCTTATTTCGAATGCTGCTTAGATGTGCAAAAGCTCATCTAAGCAAGATGCTAATTGCAATGATGGACTTTACAGCTATCAAAATAAGGGTAAACAATCACTGTGGAGGAGTGATTTTATAGCATAGCTTCAGGCTTTGTAGCCTGGAGCAACGTTCAAAAATCACTCATTCACAGTGATTATTTACTTTTATTTCGACCACTGTGCTTGTATCACAAGCTAGAAACACCTGTGGAGAATATCGCTCCTCCACAGATAATGTCCAGCAGCTACTTTTGGCCTTGACATCACTTTTTTTAATAATAGATACTTACAGGATCTACACCAAAATAGTAAGGCACTTCTCGAGCTGAATCAAGCGGATTAAGCATGATGGAAGCTGAAGGATTTGAATGTAGACGAATCTCCAAATCATGCACACTAGAAATAGAATAAAATACAAACAATCCTTGTTCAATATTACCTGGTTTTTCACAACTCTTTCAGTAGAAATAGATATACAATCATATCAGTGTCAATGTATATATATTTATTTCAAATTTGGCTAGTGGATTTAAACTCATCTATATAGGTAGAAGGAAAAATTAGCTGAAAATATACATATGTCCAAGTGGGCAAAACTTGTTCAGCTAGAAAGCCTGAAGCAATGCTAAAAAATCCCTCCTCTATAGTGATTATTTGTTCTTATTTTTAACACTGCAAATTTCAAGCAATCAAACATTTTTTGGAAACAAGAGCTGTTTGTATTTTAGTAGTTAAAGGAGCAAATAATCACTTTAGAAGAGTGATTTTTAAAAATATCTCCTTCACAGTGATTATAGCATTACTTTCAGCAGTGTCACATACTTATAATCTGATTTGTTACTAGCCAGTTCCACCCATGCACTGCCAAATATATTCATTGATTTGGAAAACACATCATTATATAATAACCCAGAATAAATTGAAAATAATCCCATCAATACGATAATGTATCGGCCAGCAAATATTGTATCAAACATCTAAAAAAATAACATCTGCACTGTTAGGGACTGTATGGAAATATAAAAAGATAGTTATTGATAAAAATAATTGATTGGGACATCCAAAGCTTCATGAACAGGTGGTAAATACATGTGCATTCGTCAATAGTTCATTTAACATTCAAATAGAAAGTTATGAGTCAATACATTAGTTTATTTCACATCACTTGCTAAATGTGTAAAGCAAATACAATGGTTCTTTCGAACTCTCAAATCAAATATCATAAATAGCTCATTCTCAGTTCCCTGCTCCGTAAATTTAAATTGGAATTTGCTTTAGCAGATACAAATTATTAAAATTTAACAAAGATTATCTACAGTGTAGTTCAGTAGATCAAGACTCACCTCTCCACCTGCTTTCCACACAGCAAGTTTCTTCTCATTCCAAATAAGCCAAGCAGCAAAAGAAGCCATGATAATTCCATGTCCAAAATCACCAAACATGACAGAGAAGAGAAATGGAAATGTAATAATTGTGTACAAAGCAGGATTAACTTCTTGGTAATCCGCAACACCATAAGCATTAACAATAGCTTGGAAACCATTAGTAAATTTGTTTGTACGGTTGTACGTTGGAGGGGACTGTTTTGTTGGCATTCGGTTTAAAATTGATGATACTGATGCCCCACTACGCTCAGTACCTCTCCTCATAGCATGCTGTATAGCATCAAGATCAGAAACGGGTGCCCAACATTCAGCAATTAGACACTTTTGAGTAACATCCAAGTTAAACATGTTCATCGTATGGTAAATAGCTTTGATCTTTCGAACCTATGTATTAAAATATCCTATACTATAGCAAATATAATAAGAAATGGTCACCGAGTAGTTTTTAGCACAGCTACTACTACATTGACTCTTTTTGTGAGCAATTTTTATTACAGAACAACTAATTGACACTTGCATTTTCCTAAGTATAGTATCCCTGTAATCCTATATCACAGTATTCTATAAACACAAAGGAAAATACGAACATGAAAATACATTAACAATTAAGATAGTTGAAAGCAGACATACCTTGATAAACCAAACACTGATATTCTTGGCGATAGTTTGAAGCAAACGATGTCGATGATCTTGTGTTTGATTGATAACCTATTGGTTAACAAAGAAGTAATTATCAGATTTAACTGAGCAATCAGTTTTATGCTATATTAGTAGAAAAGTGGATTCTTAAACACTGAATAACAATCACATACTTACAGGGGTGAAAATAACTGTTGGTCATCACTGTGGAGGTGAGATATTTTTGAATATTTTCAGCCTAGTTGACTGGAAATATTCTGAATAATCTCTGCTACAGTGATGCATTTATTTCAACTCCTGTACTTACTGTTTGTAAATCTTCGATTCTAGTCATAACACCAACAGCCATTTCCCTTCGCTCAGCTGGTGTTTCTGGACAAGGATATAGTGTTGCACGAAAACTAAAGAAAAGATTTGATAATTTGAAGCCTGATGTTTTCATATAACAGTAAGCTTTTAACATCCTGTTACATAACCACCCTTTGCACAATAATGCCCTACTATATTCATGAAATTCGGCACACATCAATTTACAATGTACACCATCAATTTACGATGCAGATAGGTTATCATAAGTCATAACCCTCTCTCCTCTCTAAGCCTTGAATAAATTTAAAAAACAGTTTTGTCAAATCATGCCAATATTTGCAGTCATCCTTTTTTTAAAATATAATTTTACATTTTTAAAACATAATTTGGATGAACCAAGCTTCAAGATAACGGTTGGATGGTACAGTACATATAGCTTTTATAGATTTATTTAGAATAAAACTTTACCCATAGTGGGGGCATAAGGTGCAATAATGAAAATAATTTTGGCACCACCAACTTATATATACAAAAAAACTTTTCAACATGGAGGTTATTCAGTGGTCAAAATAAGACCAGATAATTTGAGCATAGCTTCAGGCTACAAAGCCTGAAGCTACGTTAAAAAATTACTTCTCCACAGTGATTATTCATTCTTATTTCGACCACTGTTATATTTATATACTAACCCTTCACATATTTTCTTAACTCTTATTTTCAATTGTTCTCCTTGAAAGAAGACAATGAAAACACACTTGTTAGTTTGATCCCCAGTCGATGGATCATATAATGGTGTTTCAATTTCTGCTTGTTTAAAGAATACATTTCCCCTACATGCTCTCCATAACAACCTTTCAAACACAGGAATTTTATCTCGACTGATTACACCAGCAACAAAGCTAATATTGGAAAGAGATAAGAATGAGATAAGAATTGCAGGCTTCATAGCCTGAAGCAATGCTCAAAAATCACTCTTCCGCAGTGATTATTTGCTCTTATTTCGAGATAAGAATATCTAGTATTTATAAAGAGAACCTAATGGTCAAAATAAGAGTAAATAATCACTGTAAGGGAGAGATTTTGAGCATAGCTTCAGGCCGAAAACCTGAAACTATGCTCAAAAATCCCTTTTACACAGTGCTTATTTACTCTCATTTCGACCACTAGTACTAAGTCAACAAACTCAAACATTACAAAGAAATCAACCAATTAACTACAAAAACCAGGGAGTATGACTATGCATATGCATAAAACAGACAGATATGCACCTGTTTACAATAAAGCCTGAAATATATAGTCTATTATTTACTGACATCAAAACTATCTCTGATCGAAAAGGATTAGGACTGTAATCAACAATTCGTTTCGATCAAATCATTAACAAGTAACTGGAAATACTTAATAAAACAAAATTGCTTCTTACTTGATGGTCAATTACAATCAATCTGTAAAATGACAAGATAAACTAGACTAAACTATTTCAACATTATACACTCAATGCTGCAAAACAAATTAAATATATGTGGAACTTACCCTAGCTGACCACCAGCTGCACTGGGCTCGTGTTCTGCAAGTCTGGCCTGTGTTTCTGCATAACCCTCCTGTTATAAGGACAGAGAGAAATATGGAGGAATAGGAAAGAGTAAACAATAAGCAGAGCAAATGTCTTTTGCTACTGAAGATTCAAAGAAACACACACACATGGTCCATATGTCCAATCAATAAAAAAAAAATTGATAATGGTTTTTATGGTTTAGCTTTTAACACACTTGATAATGATTTGAAGTGCAGTGTGACTGTGTTGTGTTGAAAATCTCATAAGCAAAAACTATTGCTCCGCCGTAGAGATTCCATACAACTACTTACCCCAATCTACCACCAATGTGTGGTGTTTGGTCAGTATCCCTTAACAAAGCTAACTCTTCCCCATGGCTTGGCTGACTTGTATCTGCAATGTGCTCTTGTAATACATGATATTCTGCCTGTAAACAATCAGTGATGGAGTATGGATGATGACAGTGTTAGTTAACATGGCACGGGTGAAACAAGAACAGTGCATTGATGAAAGCAAGCTTGTCACCTTTTCTCATGTTTAATGTTACTGACAGGAGTGTGATTAAAAATATGGATGGTGATATTAAGGATGATTTCCGAAACACACAAAAATGTATTTAATAGTACAAAATATCTTGTCCAAGCCTCAAAATAACGATTGAAAATTAGAAAATTAAATGTGGAGGAGTATTTTTTTAGTACAGTTTTCAGTTTCAAAATTATTATTTTGAGGCTTGCTTATCTATTCTCTAAAATTGCATTTTACAGATATAATAGGGAAATAAATAGCTTCGATTTCGATGCTTTAATGAACCTTCCTATCCAAAAGTCATCATATTCCTTTTTATAAAAATTGATAGTCTGGAATGAAATTTGAATGAATTTGAAAGATGAATTAAATATCTGGTTGAGGTGGAATTGAGATTACAACAAGCATGAATATTCGTATTACTAAATATATGTCTTCAGAACATTGTACACAGTCCTGTGATGAACTTTGTTTTTCAATTCTATATACTGAGAATAAAAGAAGGTATGTACATAAAGTGCCAGAAACCTAATTGTTTATTAACTTCAAGTATTTAGGTAAGTTATTAGTTATTTGTTTGTTTGCCCTGTTTTCGGTTTGATTTTTATATACACACTTTATAATGTGTCTTAGCAACAAATTTGTTTTGTTTTGTTTTTACCATTGTAACACATTTTATACACTTAATTATAATTTTTTAGAAATCAAGATACTTATCCCAGCTGGCATAAACCTGTTCAAAGTCAACAAAATAATGTTAGAACAACGTTCAAAGAATGTTGTTCTAACGTTATTTAGCTGACTTTAAACAGGTTTTTGCTGGCTGGGATTGTATTGATTTATTTTATATTCCCTAGTCGATACTTTTTATTATATTCCTATGTTTTTAACATATTTTACATGCTATTTTATCAATATAAAAAAGCCTTGTCAATAATTTTATAATATAACTTGTAAACTGGTTGAGAATTTTCTCAGAGAAGAACGAAACATGTTCCACAACATAAAGAATGCTCCTTTTATTTTCAAACTAAATATAACATTTCACGCAAAATTAATATGATAAAGATGTTAAAACAACATGGTGGCAATTGCAACAGCATGCATACAAAGACCAGAGGGATATTTTCATAGACAAGCACAACCAAGAACCTCTAATAAACACACAGTAAAAAAGTTGATATGATACTGCTAACCCTAGGGCAACACAATATTTTACTGTATGCTGTTCATTAGATTATCTGAGTAATACAGCCCAGGCTATATTTCGGGAAATAAAGCTTATCGCTGTACTATACCTCTTCAAAAAATGATTGAGTTTTTCTTAATATATGCTTAAGCTCTGTTAATTCTAGGTAACTCCTTTGTAGGGCTTCATAATTGGAATTGGAATCTTTCATTTCATTCTCCAATTGTTCAAACTGAGCCTAAAAATCAAGTATTGATATTTACAAATATTAAATCTGTTAGACATGGTTACTTTTTATACTTGTAGACAAACGACATAAGATCTCTGGTTGCACATATTTTTAAGATACAAAAAATAATATTGGACTGACATATTATAATTCAGAAGCAGGAAAATTAAAAAAAAATGATTGTGGGATTTTCCATGTAAAATATATGTGGCTTCAGTTTATTACATTATAGCGCATATTTTTCAGAATGTTTTTATTAATCCTATTTATCTGGGATCTTTTGGGTAGCATATTTTAACTGGGGGAGGGGGCAAAAATGCCCTTACCCCTTAACTCCATGTACCCCCACAACCCTTAAAGTTTTTATGTTATTTTCATCAAAAAACTGGTAAACAAAATGTTTTTCCCCCCAAAAAAAACAGATTCAGGACTAGATGAAAAACATGTCCTCATCAAACTCAATTCAAAAATGTCCAAAAATGGCCATTGTCTTTCTATTGTCTTGAGAACAATAATTCCACGAAAACAATAGAAAATTGCATTTTCATGTATTCATTGTGTTATTTCATCCTAATAGAGTATAAATGATGACAAATAAATGAAAACAATAATAATAGCAAGATATTGATTGTAAGAAAATGCCATTTTATGGTCACAGGACGCCTGCAATGACCACCAAAATATTTATTCAGCAATAAATGTTCTGTCATTTTGACACATAATAAAAAAGGTTATTAATAAAAGACCGCATCATAGGTTATTTTGAACTCAAAGCACATTGAATCAATCAATTACAAGTTCGTTAACATATCACCCTTCAATGCTGACTGTTATTTTGATCTAAAAACTCAGAAAGTATGCTTACTTCCAAATCAATCATTTCTCTTGGGTGTGGTGCCTCAGGGTTTTCTAAATTGTCAGCTATTGGAATTTCAGCTTTTTCAATTTCTTTTTGCATGAAACCTAACAAGGAAGAATCAACAAGCAAAATATAGAACCACCCTCATCTATAAATCATTATCATCATAAGCTCAAAGTTCTCTTAAATAAGATCCATCCAGCTCAAGTAAGACGCCAGCTTATTCAAGTTAGCCTGAAGCAATGCTCAAAGATCATTCCTTGACCGTAGTGATTTGATCCTATATTTCAAGCAATGACATAGTACCCAGTGGGCAAAAACTTGTTCAAAGTCAGCAGTAAGGATGCTAGAACAAGATCGTAGATGTTGTTCTAGCATCTTTACTGCAGACTTTGAACAAGTTTTTGCCCACCGAGTATATTCTCTTACGTAGTTTTCTTTCCATTTCATCACAACGTCTAACTTCATTCACAAATTTTCTCTGAAATGCGTTAACATCTGGATTCAACTATGGTAGATAAAATACATTATTGTAAAATTATTAGCAGGAAATAATGCCTAACTTTCTTGAGTATTAAAACTAAAACTCTATTATGAAATCTTAACTTGAAATTTTTGTAATTAAGATCTCTCCCTATCTATATGCTTATTGGAAAATAAAAAGATATTGAGTATAGGGGTAGAAAACAAAGATCAAATGGCGTGATATTACATATTGAAATATTGGAAACAACCGATAAAATCCTTTTAATCTTATATAGAGAGCTGTCGCCTTAATATGGACGTCGCCCAGATGTGGACACTACAGTGGTTTCATTAGTTCACTTAGAAATTCAACGTAGGAAACCATTGCTGTGTCCATATTAGGGTGACATCCGTATAGGGGCGACAGTTCTCTAGTGTTCAAAATAAGAACAACTAATCACTGTGGAGTGCTTTTTTTCCTCCACAGTGACTTATTTACTTTTATTTCAAACACTGTCTTATATTTCATATCTAATGTCCTGAACAATGCCTTTTGTTTAAGCAACAAAATTCAATTGAAATTCAATTCACACTAATAGGGTAAAGTAAACAACTGAGCAACTTACATCTCTAAACTCCACGACACCCTAAAAATAAAGATAACTTTAAAAATACATACATATCATGCACATATTTTGGTTTGACAAGAATAGTGTACAAAAAAAAATTACCATAGATTGAAATGTGAAAGAGAGGTACCGAATCAGACGCATCACTTTTAAGTGGCTGAATTAAGAGCTAATAGTCTCTATAGAGGAGTGATTTTTTAGCATAGCTTTTGGTTAAAAAACCTTAAACTGCACTCAAAAATCACTCCTCCATAGCGATTATTTACTCTATACAGATTCCTGTATGCCTCATTTAGAAAAGATGCTCCTCCACAGGAAGTGCCGTCATGAATTCAGAGGCCTGCTTCATGGATGGTCTTATAACCCTGTATGCCTTATGTTATATTTGAACCTCATCTAGATAGGCCTCATGGATGATTTTATCTCTTCTCAGAGCATTGTGTGTCCTAGGTTAAATCCCTTAAATTAATAAATTTCGGGTACTCTGAGCTGTTTTCTCTAAAATTTGACAGATTTGTCTTAAGTCACACAGTTGTCTCAAGTCACACATATCCAACTATAACTATAATAGTATTTTAGACCAAAGTATCCTTGACAACTAAATGGCTTACTTCAGCCCCACCAGGAGCATATACTATTTTGGGCAACAGTGGTGATAATCACTTAAATGCATGCACTAGTGCTTGAAATAAAAACAAACAATCACAGTGGAGGAGGGATTATTGAGCATTGCTTCAGATTTATAGCCTGAAGCAATGCTAAAAAATTACTCCTCCACGATGATTATTATTTCAAACATTGCGTACCTTTGTAGATATATTATATATATATAGCATGTCAGTGGTGTATCTTAAGATTTTTGATGCTTGCCAATTTGGGCAAGCAAACAAAAAGTTTCACCCGTCCGATGAAAATGTCAGTTGCTCAAAGAAAATCCAGTGCACACTCGTAAACAAACATAGAGAAAATATTTTAATAATCATCTAGCATAAGTAGTGACGTTTCAAAACATTCAAAGCGTGTGTGATTTGAAACTGCTGAAATGCAGTAGACTACTTATGCTAAATGATTATCTTTGATATTATTTAGTTTTGTTTTACTTGTGGTATAAACTATGATAGACACTACTTTTTATTTTGATGAGTAAACCATCAAAATCAAGGCCTGTCCATTCGGGCAAGTGGGCCACTAAATTTCTTCAAATTCACTTGCCCGAATCAACTTTCACCCGTCACTGACATTTGGACCAGCGTTAAGATATGCCACTGCATGTATTAATTTCAAGTACACCTACCAATTCACCCAACTCACTGACACAAGCATAAGCTGATTCTGACTGTAGAAACAGCTGACATAATGTCATTTCTTCAGATCGAAACATCGATGTCATTTTGTTTTAGTGAAAACCAATCAAATATATACTGTTTTATTTTATAACACCTGAAAGAAAAAATAAACAAGATCATATTGGCTGGAATATTTATATTTACATCCTGAACGTTTAACCAGTGAATCAAAGTGTCTCAAAGTATCACAACAATTAATTTCAATAAGTTACGGGATGAAACTTTGGGCATACATTAGTTTTTAATCTACTTGGATAAATTTCCATTCAGTTTAATTGATGTTACCAGTGGTCGAAAAAAGAATAAGAAGAATATAACTGCTGGAATTGTTTTTTCAAAAAAAACCATAATAAAACTCCTAAAATGTATAAGCCATTCGTTTAGAAGGTACAAAACATCGTACTACTGTATATATGAATAAGATACAGTCATCTATGACTAGTAAATTAGTTTCCATAGATTACTTTCATCTTAAAAGTGATCTAAAGAAATATTTCATTGCCTCTTATTAATCCTCTCCTCGTATATAACAGATTTTGCTTATAGTTCCCGCATGGTATATTTATCTGGTAACTATATATGTTTGTGCTGTTTTGTCAAAGGGTGGCCATATCCTCGTCAGGGAAACATTCCTCTCTAGGTCTAGGTCTAATGGTTAACGTCCAATATACGTCTTTGTGTCCCACTTAGCCACAAAATCTCATCCGGAATTGATTAGAGGGCTGCAACAATTACATAACTCATTTGTATACTAATGCAATTTATTACATAGTAAGAAAGTAAGATAAAAATTTATTGTACTCCATTTTTCTCTTCCATTTCACTCATGTGATCAAAGGTAGAGGCTTAGAGAAAGCTGATTACGCCCATGTTATTGTCCATATGATGAGCATACCGTACTCTTGATTCAGAGTCTTTGCTAACAACCAATTCAGAGAGCCAAAATAATGCTAATCAAATCTGTACATTTTCGATTGCCTATGGCTATAATAAAATATCGATTGGCCAAATGAAATCGAAAATCAATAGACTGCTTCAATTGGGAATCGATGTTCGATTTGTTATCTGGTTTTATTCTTTCTTTCTCTTTTGGCTGATATTAAAGGCAAAATGGCTCTGTGGTGGGCTGGGGCTGATACTATATAATCTTCACACTAAACAGAAGCAGCCACACAGGCAGGTGTTCTGTGAGAAATAGGTGTTCTTATTCTCTAGCTGACGTCCATTCCGGGATTATTATCAGTATAACGCAAACTTTCAGAACAGCTTGTTTTCCCAGCTGAATAAGAATCTATATTATAAAGAACAGTTAATATTTCCAGCTACGACTTCCCTGAATTGAAACAGTACAGTTTTTCTCGTGTAAGAACACCTCTTTTCCTTAGTTAACCATAACAATGTCCACCATACGTATATCCTATTTCTTCAGCTGTACCTTGTTTTCTGGAAGGTAAGAACAGGTCTAATTCCCAGCCAGTACATCCCTTAGAACACCTCCCCGTTAGGCTGCTTTCGACTAAACTGATGATAGATAGTTTGATGGAAATTTGGGGAAATATCAACTGGTAAATGGATGAGATCAGAGATTAGGAGTAGATCACACAACTTTTTGCTTGGACGCAAAATTGCTGATGTTACATGATCTGAGTTTCCAAGGTAAAATCGTCCTTTTAAAAATAAATAAATCAGACAATGAAGCCAAACTTCACATATGAATACAGGAAGCTCAAAAGAAAACTAAAACAACACGCAATGTGGAGCTTGAAATGTGAAACGAGACTATTTTCTTTCTGTTTCTCTCTTTTCTTCGCTCAGCTTGTGACTTGCCTTCGCAAAGTTTGGTTTCATCAACGCCCCACAATGCAATGCACACAGTTTTCTTCCAGCCACGGTTTTTTCCGAAGACACAAAAGGGCGTTCGAGATAACGCCCGGTTTTAATTAAACTTTACGAAAGGATTTTATGACAAAAAATTAAAACGGTCCTATATTTATAAGTGTGCCAGGTGTAAGGTGCAATAAACGTAAAAAATATCAGTGTTTACCCAGCTCAACACTCTCCTCCGCAGTAGTTGGGCGTGCGGAAGGCGGAAAAGGAGGGGACTCCACCGTTGCCAAATCTTAACTTTTGATATTATGAGCGCTCCACCGCTGATGATTGTTTTCGTGCCCGCGCTGTGTTTTTTGTGGGCGCGCAAGGCTCTGCGGAGAAGAGTGCCAGCTAAATGTTGGCGCATCAAGGTTTTTAGCCGTAAAGTACAAGATCCAGCAAAATTGGAGCATCTCGAAATTTACTGCAAAGACGAAATTAATAATTTTTATTTTGAAAAAAGAATCAGCTGCTAAGTACCTTTGTTTAATGTGTTGTCAAGTACATGGTAAAATAAAACCCTTGGAAATATCCACAAAATAAAGTAGTTTGTTCAGTATTAACCGTGTGTTTACAAACAAAGAATATTAACACGGGGGTAACATATTACTTACGAAAAAAATGAGAAACAGCATTTAAATGAGTCTACGGGTCCATTTTTACAAAATAGTTTTCAGTATTTAAACTTAAGACATAACAAAACAAAAAAAATTGAGATTTTAAGAGAAAGAAAAAGATCGTTCTCTCCTAACTTATATTTTTGAACCCCCGTCTAAACGTACAACTAAAGTAAATTAATCCCGAAGTTCAGAAAAGAAAATGGAGGACAAGCCTGATGTTGTGTTCGATCATTCAGAATAATTTAAATAATCAAAGCTGAAGGGGAATCTTTTTTTCCAAGTAGAAAATGTTAACAAAAGAGGAATATATTTTAAAATGAAGTGTTGGTTTATTTTAGCTGTTTTTATAAATGTTTTAACTATTTTAAATGGTGAGAGACATACTTTATATTTGTATATTTTCATGAATGATCTTTTTTGTTTTTGTTTTAAAAAATCAAAAACACTTGAGAGTTTGTTGATTTTCTTTATTACCGCAATCAAATGTTGGCTTAGATATATTTTCTATATTTCTTGGTGTTGAACAAAAGATTATGTACAGTTAAAGATTTATTACAGTTTTTATTTAGATGTTTCAGGTAGTTAGTTGCCATTAATTACCTCATGATGGCTTCCTTCTCAAAGTAATGACAGATACAAATATGCAAAACATAGTTATAGTAGGAGTAAGTACTCATAATGTGAAGTTAGTAGACAGTTTTATAAACGTCTGTGATTGCTATGTAGTTGTGATACGACCTACAAAAAATCTTACGATGACACAGTGACAGTTTCATAACAATAAAATAAATATCAGCACTTCCCATTTATTGATGGAAAATCTGCTGCATCTGAATATTTTATGCAGACAATCAATGTTTGAAATTCTTCATTTTAAACTGTTATTAATGATTTTTGAATTCAGTATACATAATTTATCAAAATCACTGCTTGCTATCATTTATTTCATTTTAAGAAAATGTTTAATGTTTAATGGTAGAGAAGTCATGTTAAAAAATAAAAAATGGCAATGAATACATCTCAGATTTGTTCATTTTTAAGAGCTGTAAATTTTTGCTGATAAAAGAATAGACTGTAGTACACAGTGTATGTACTATTTTATTCTAAATGACTATCTTGCCCAGTAGTTGAAATAAGAGTAAGTAATGACTGTGGAGGAGGTGTTTTTGAGCATAGACTCGGGCTGTGTAGCCTGAAGTTAAGCTTAAAATTACTCCTAGTGATTTTTTATCTCTCAATTGTACTGAGAAAATCTCAAGGATAGAAAAAAATGAGAGTATTTGAAAGATAGAAAGACGTCGGTTTTAGAATATTTTAGTATTATGCTGATAAAGATCATAGTTGTTATGAAACTATCTCTCAATTTAATAAGGATTTATCAGTTAGGAAAATAGTTATCTTTCAGTGAGTTAACCTACCATTATATAGTATCCATTACATCATAACTGCAATTAGAGTAATTTTTACGAATTCTGTTTTAGATCGATTTATTGATAAAATATTCTAAAATACACTTGGTTTATAATTGAGCACTAAATCATACAGAAAGCAGAACTTCAAGCAACTCATATTTGTTATGCTTTGCTTGCAAACTTTTATTGTTTTAAAAATACAAAATTATGGCTTGATTTTCATCCAAAAAATTAATTATTATTTTAAAATGCTTTATTTTTTCCTTGAATGTCTTGGAATATGATTTAGTTTGTCCAAGACTTTGAAATATATTAAAATTTCTAGGTTGCAGGTATTTTTTATATTTTATATATTCTTTGTAGTATGATCAAAATGCATGATATATCTAATTTGTAAATCTTCTTTTTTAGCTGGACCAGAACATGAGATTTTATTCACAAACAAAAAACAAATTGCACTATATGATGTTTCTGGTAAAAATTTCACAACTATTTCAGATGACATACCGGACATAGCAGCAGTTGATTTCGATTATGAGACACAAATGGTATTCTATGTCAAGAATAGAAATAAATTGTATTCTTTGAGCTTAATCACAAAAGAGACCAAAGTAATTTCTCATTTTCATAATGTTAACTGTGTTTTAGTAAATTAAGAATGTGTGTGGACAACACTAGTAGAGGAGGGTTTTTGCAGCTGAGAAATGTACTCAAAAAATACTCTTCAACCAGAGATGTCCAGCAGTTATAATCACTGTGGAGGAGTGATTTTTGAGCATTGCTTGAGGCTATATATATATAAAGTCTAAAGCAATATTCAAAACTACTAATTTTAACTAATTTTATCAATCTTCTAATGAATTCCTTACAGATTCTACTTTTCAATTTTTACAAATTTTATGGTTTCATTACTGTAATCAGTTTCAAATATTTATTTGGGACACAGTATATATGCACGTAGTATTAATTCAGTTTGTACATTATAACTTGTCATGTAAGCAAAGAAAATGAAACAGGTAAAAATCAAGTAGCAATGCATTTCAGCACTGGAAATAAGAACAGTGACTGACTGGTTAAAATAGGAGCGAATAATAACTGTGTAGGAGTGATCTTTGAGCATAGCTTTAGGCTGCAAAGCCTGAAGTTATGCTCAAAAATCACTCTTCAACAGTGGTTATTTACCGTTGTTTCAACCACTGTAAGAACAAATAATAACTGCTTGGATTGGGAGTTATAGCAAAGCTTCAGGCAATGTAGAAAAATCACGTCCAACAAAATGACTATAATGTTCTTATCTCCAGTGCTGATATTCTTATTTCAGTGTTTGAAATAAGAACAAATAATAGCCTCCAAACATAAGCATCCCCATATATATAAGCCCACCAAAGTGCTAGCACTTTAATTGTTCCATGTATTAGCCCCACCCCCCACCCCCTGTAATAATCCTATGGGCTTATATACAAAGACAAAAGTGCTACTCTAGTTTCTTGTGGATAATATATTCAAGGTAGTTTTATGCCTTATCTGATGACTCGAGTGCCTTTGGTGCTTTCTTTTTGTTGCATTTGTTACAGTTGCTATCTGCATAATATGGCATTCTATAAATACTTTACACAAGGTTTAGTCCATGTATAAACCCAGCCATATATAAGCCCACCAAAAAATACTTACAAACATTTAAATATAAGCCCTGAACTTATCTTCGGGAGTTCTTATTTTGATCACTCTTATTTTTAGGTTATATTGACATTATCTGAAAAAGCAGATATAAAAGAAATAACAGTTGACTGGATTACCAAAAAAATTTACTTTACTGAAATTGAAACAAAAAGAATTGAAGTTTGCAAATTCGATGGGTCTGATAGACGTACTTTGTTTAACAAGGATGTTCTATCAAATCCTCATGGAGTGGCAGTATCCCCATTAGATGGGTAGGTATAGTTAGTGAGTCAATAATGTTGTAACAGATTGGTTCTTTATAAATATAGAAACCAATCAATTGCAAGCTCATTTGTTTTGGTAAAATATTAGCTTATTTAACAAAGTTTTTGCCACATGAAATTGTGACAACAGTTGCATTCTATAACCCAAATTGAATGCATAGTTGGTATCTCCATGAATGAGCTTGATGTTACTGTTTGATCAATCTTTGGATTGTTTCTCAAAAACCTTTCCTGCTATTTGGCAGCCTGTATAAGTTTGTTAGTAGTGCTTCAAAATACCAACTAAAAACAGATCACTTTGGAGGACTTTTGAGTATAACTTCAGGCTTTTTAGCATAAAGCTATTCTCAAAAATTCTTTCTCCACAGGGATTTCTTTTTTGCTGTGCCATACTATACCCATGTAGATAAGTGTTTGTCCGGGAACAGTCCAACGATTGTTTTCTCTTAAATTGTTTTCAAGTATTCTGTCATTGTTTTCAAGTATTCTTTCGTAATTGTTCATTCATTCTCAATAGGCTACTGTTTTATACCGATTGGGGAGATGTTGCAAAGTTAATGCGTGTCAATATGGATGGAAGTAATAGCAGCACGCTTGCTGTAGAGGGTGTTATCATGCCAACAGTTGTTACCGTAGATCGTGTAAACAAGTCAGTCATTTGGTATGATTTTGCTCTTGCTTCTATTGAAGCAATACAAATGGACGGCTCAGGAAGAAGGAAAATATTTCCTGAAGTAAGAAATGTATTTGACATGACCATTTTGGGTACGCGACTGTATATTTCCGAATTAAAAAGTGATATGCTTAGTTCTTGTAATTTGCACAACACAAGTTCTGGACATTGCCGCTCAGAGAAGAATGGATTGGGATATGCCTCTATTACTGCCTTTGGAAAACAATACCAACCATTTGGATCAAACTCTGGGTGTCACATAAAGAATGGTGGATGTACTAATTTGTGTCTTTTAAAGCCAAATGGATATTCATGTGCTTGTCCAACAGGGATAAAATTGTTAAAGGATAAACATACGTGTGCTAAAAGTAAGTGATAAGTACTTTCTTACATTAGCACCAAAAATGCACGAATTGTCAAATCATATGGTAGAAGTAACAGCAAAATCACTGTGAAGGGAACGAGTGATATGAGCATAGTGATGCTCAAAAATCACTTATCCGAAGTCTTAGTGATTATATGCTCTTATTTCAGCCGCTGCATGTAGTACAGGGCTTGAAATAACTGCCAGTCATCACTGGAGGAGAGTTACTTGGAGGCAGTTATTTCAAGCCCTGTAATGTATCTAAAGACATAAAATTTAATGAATCTCCTTTATTTAATATTATGTCTTTATTTAAATAACAAATAAGATCAAATAAACACTGTGGATTTTTTAGAATATTTTCACTATGCAAATCACTGAATATAATGCCTGACAAGACATCTCCCTTCTGTTTTATGAACAAATACTATGAGATCACCACAAAGTTATGTGCCAAAAAACTAACTATTTTCTGTTTATATTTGAACAAGCTAAGTGCGGCAAAAACATCAATGAAGAATGTCAACAAAGTGTAATTGAATGGTTTATTCAGTATGAAGTTAGGGACTATCTCAAAATTTCGCTCCAAAGCCAACTTTTTTTAGCAGAGTTAAATCTGCTAAAATTAACAAAATTCAACAAAAATGAATCTGTACAGAAGTGTTTTAGGTCAACAAACTAGTGATGGATTGGTTTCTTCTGTATTTTAAGCTGAACACTATAGTATGTTTAGCTGAACACTATACTCAAAAAACACTTCTCCACATGTGATGTCCTGCAGTTATATTCAGGCTTGTTAATTACTAGGTATGGAAAAATTTATTATACTTGCATCAAGGAAAGATTTGCGCATCATATCGTTAGATGTTGATGTAGCATATGAACAGATATTGCCATATAAACGTAAATATGCTATAAACACAATAGATTATGACCCAGTTGATAAAAAGTTATATTGGACTGATCATTCTGTTGGTGATTCATCTATCGACACTGGTTATATATTCAGAGCTGCACTAAATGGATCAGGTATGTCTTATTTATGTTTATAATTTCCCAGTGGACAAAAACCTGTTCATAGTCCATAGTAGAACGACAGCGTTCTAGTATCTTTACTGCTGATTTTGAACAGGTTTTTGCCCACTATGTTAAGTTTAGGCACAGTGTTTGAAATAAGAAATATATTCAGTCACCAGGCGTTGGTTGGAAGACATGCATACAACCACATGTTTGTCAAATGTGTCTAGTTTCGATGGTCATGTGAAAAGCAATTGTAATATTGGCACTAAAATGGATGAATTATGTCATTAAACAAGCCGGAAAGTAACCTTCAGAGATAACCTATGGAGGAGTGTTTTACTATACTAAAGACACTCTCCTCTACAGGCGATGTCTAACCTTTATTTTATATTTCATTGAATTTAAAACACCAGGTGCGTCCTCTGCTAGGAACTAAACCAATTTAATTGATAAAGATAGTTTGTTATGCCATTAATTTCAACTGTTATCCATTTGAGGTTGTAAAAAGTTATTTTTGAAACACATTGTGTTATGAGAATAAAAAAAGCCATAAGGAATTACGACTTGACTTACGAACTCGCTTATTTACTTCCACAACATTATTTAATTAATTCACTAAAATAAGAACAAATAATCACTGCAGAGGAGCATTTCTTGAACATAGCTTCATGTTTTGTAGCCTACAGCTGTGCTCAAAAACCACTCCTCCACAGTGGTTATTTGCACTGTAATTTTAACTACATACATTTTCTGGGCTTATATTGTTCTATTAAAGTAGGCATAGTTGAACCTAGATAATGCTTGGACTGCATTGTGAATCTCAGTGTGCAAAAACTTGTTCAAAGTCTGCAGTAAAGATGCTAGAACCACGTACAAGCTATATGTTTTTAAACCTTGCTCCTCCCCTATGCTTATTTGTTGTTAATTTTGAGCACTGAAAATATTGGTAACGGTTTGACACATATCCCATTACTTTTTGACATAGTGCATATTATTTAAACTAGTAGAGAGCTTGTGCAGTTGCAGTTTTAATCTTAAAACTGGTTATGATGTTCTTCTTTGCAGAGCAGACTGGTCAGTGCTTAACTTACTATAAGAATTCAAGTAATCACTGTGGAGGATTGTTTTTTGAAGTCCCTCCTCCATAGTATTTGCTCTTATTTAAGCATTGTTTGCTAACTAATAAGCTTTTATAATTGCTGTGTAGGAGGAACATTTGAGCATAGCTTCTGACATTATAGCCTGAAGCTATGGTAAAAAATTACTCTTCCACTGTGATTATTTGTTCTTATTGCACTGTGTATTGAAGTTCTTATTGTTCTAAATCTTCTTATCAGTACTCATCATCATAGCTCATGTCAAACAATAAATGACATATTTTAAGTCTTGTTTGTATGCTTTCTTATACATGTTTGTATAATCTCCTTTCTCTTATAAAACATTATTATTATCATTAAATTTACTAATGTTAAGCTAGAATAATATTATTCTTAAGATACACCGGCATGTTTACTGTTAATACTTTCTAACTATTACTTTTTTAAGGAAAAGTTTGTTAATTCTCTGATCAAAATAAATATATAACTTATTTTAGCTCTGTGAAGAGGTTATGTCAATGAATCTGTAGTTGTGTTTCCTCCTCTTGTTCAAAGTTTTCACTGGTGACTTTGAACAAGTTTTCAACCATTAGATCAGTACAACAGTTTTAAAATAAGAGCAAACAATCACTGTGAAGGAGTGATTTTTGAGTATTGCTTCAGCAATACTCAAAAATCCCTCCTCCACAGTGATAAGAAAAATAACTCTAAACTATCTATACTCTATTTTTTTTAAAATTTCTAACTATGTGCTGGAAGTGTTCTAAAATGTTAAGATAAGGAAGAGTATGTAAAAGAGAAGAGGTTGGTCAATAAAGGCACTTTTCTCAGAAAATGCGTTGGCATCCACAGAGCACTGCTCACGGCAGGATATTTTCAATATTCTCATTCAAATCTTTTTGTTTCGAGCAACAACCTAATCTTATCATATAATCTTTCCTACTTATCAGTGGTTTAAACAAGTGATATGTACTGTAAAGATGCCAACAATCTTGTATCTTCAATCAATTGAAAGATTATTAAGAGGAGCCACTGTACTTTAAAGAATCTAGCCTACGTCAATAGCCCTTTGTTTGATAGGCTACTTAGATGAGAATCTTGCGATATCTCAAAATGAAAATACCTACATAAGCCTTGAATAACTGTCGGACATCACCTGTGGAGGAGTGTTTTTTAGTATCGTTTTCAGTTGTCCAGCTGTACAGGTGATGTCAGTTATTCTTGTTATACCATTAGTTGAAACAATGGTATTTGAAATAAGGGCAAATTATCGCTGTAAAATCTACTGAGGAGAATACTGAGTCAATGATCTTGCAATGGATTAGTTTCTTCGTACCGAAGAAACCAATCCATTGCAAGCTCAAGGACCTAACACACTTCTGCATAGAAACTAGGCTTAAAAATCTCCCCTTCACAGTGATTATTTTTATTTTAACCATAACAATAACACCTTCCTCATACATATATTTGTTATTTTAACCTAAAGCTCTCTCTTTAAATTCTTACCATTCTTTCTGTAACGACATAGGCTAATCAGATTGGCACAAGAAATTAAAATTTAAGCTTTTTAATCTGACGTTTATTTCAAATTAATATGATTGTAGAAACAAATTCAGTTTTCTGAAATAAGAACAAATAATCACCATGGAGGAGGGAGTTTTAAGTATCAGTATAAAAATAGTTCAAAAGTCACTCCTTCACAGTGATTATTTCAGGTAATGATTGTAGAAACAAATCCATCCTCAGTTGTTAAACTCTTGTTGCAGAAATGTATTCTCTAAAGTTTTAATTTTGTAGTTCATAAAACAGTGTTTGAGATAAGAACAAATAATCAGTCATTAAGCCTGAAGTAGTGCTCAAAAATCCCTACTCCACAGTGATTATTTGCTCTTATTTCAAACATAGTAAATTTTCATAAGGGATTGTCTCAAAAATAAAAGGAACATGAAGCTATGCACAGTGTCTTACATAGCTTTGCACAAAAATATAATCTAAACATGGAATAACTCTATTCTTAAATGAGAAAAAGTGATTTGAAAATAAAATATTTGCCTTACAAAATCCTAAAACCAGATTGCAGGTGTTTTTCTTTCATGATATAATATATAATAATTTGTCTATAATATTGTACAAGTAAATTGTTGGTCAATTATTTACCATAGTTTTTAATGATGATTCCTAAAAATAAACATCACAAATTAAATAAAGTAATTTAAGGGTACTCAATGATGACGCAATACTTAAAATTTTATGACATGATAAATCAGAAGTAAGATGTTCAGACACTGTGTATTGGTTAAGTCTGAGTCTCATTTATATGGTTATTTAGCAACGTTTTATTTAACATTTCTAAATATAAGCATCACACTTTAAAAAATGCAACTTCTTGCCAGGTTAAGAACTGATTTGACCTACCTTACACAGATAAATTCTGTGTGGATAAATTTTAACGATTTCTTGACTTTTGCTTTAAAATCGTGAAATTTTGTTCACAAAATTTAGCCTGAAGCTCTTCCACAGTAATTATTTGCTCTTATCTTTGCTAATTCCCAAAATTTAATAATACACAAAACTTTTTAAGAAGTTACTCAGGAAAATTAACGCATGTGAGAATTTTTACAAGGCAAGAATTTTTCGGCACTCACAAAATTAAATGCCAGACATTACCTGTGGAGGGGTGTTTTTTAGTAAAATTTTCAGCTCTGGAGCTATACTAAAAAATTCTTATCCAACAGTTATGATGGTTAAAAACTGAATTTTTAATCATCTATGACATGATAAGCTATGTCATTCCGTCGAACTGATTAGTGGCCGGTCTGATTTTACCCCAGTTTACCACAACAAATTACAAAATAAGGTTCTCAAGCATGATTCAAACATTAGGATATTTAATGCCTTCCTGTGGTTTACGTATTCCTCAAATAGACACAACAAATTAAGAACAATATAATCTGTATATTGGTTGCTGCGGTTTCCTTATTTTTAAAAATAAACACAATAAATTAAGAACAATATCCAACCTGTATTATATTGGTCACCAGGTTATATGCATTAAAAATGAATGCTTTTGTTTTTCCTCTTTTTGTAAAAAGTAATAAAATCAGTTTTTTTAAAAAAAAAATAAGTCGGTGCCTGCAATACGTCAAGGTCACTACTAGGCAGAGAGCGAGAGTTGGTTAAAACGAATATTTATCAAAAGAAATGAAAGAGAACTCCATACAAAATTAACATTAATAGAAGAATCCAAAAATCAACCCAAAATCACTTTTATGTGATAAAAATAATGCAAACTGTGCAAAACGCTGAAACTGCACAAATAAAATTAACTCAAATATATCATCATATATCAGCTGTTCTTCGCTAACCCAAAACCATATATAATGTTAGATCAAGATAAATTGATTTTATGTTTTCCGTATCCGTGTGCATGTCACTTCATCACCAATTTTGCCACATCTTTCCTTTTTGTTTCAACTTTTGTGTTTAATGATCTTCCATGTCTTCATCTTGTGTGTGTAGTCATAGCTAGCTAGAGTTACAGTGCATATATTGCAATTCTAAACAACAGATAAAATCTAATAGATATATATATAAATCCATTCGACGTATGAGTGTCCCACATAAGTGGAACAACCTACTCAGTGAATTATAGTGAAGGTGGCTTAGTAGATCACAATCACTTGTGCCCTTCACACAATCACATTTCTTTATTCAGCATAAATACTAAACGTAGGCCTCTGAACTCATGTTAGCATTCCCTTGCTCCTCCACAGAGGTGATTCAGAAGCCTGCGATTTATGTTCAGTGTCGATACCTCATCGGTGAGCAGTGAACAGAAGAAAAATTCTGACATCATATGTGATACACCAAAGGAAATATCACATTTGTGTCTTTGAAAAATTGAAACTTTTTCAATTTATTTTCAGTTGTTGAAACAGTGGTACCAAGAGGATACACACTTCCTGATAGTCCAGCTATTGATTGGGTTGCAAGGAATTTATACTGGACATGTCCTGAGTTCAATAAGATATATGTTTCTCGATTGGATGGCTCAGCAAGTGCTGTCATTGTGGATACTAACTTAGAGGAGCCAAGAGGTATCACTGTGGACCCCACAAATGGGTAAGGTTTTATGTCAAGGAACTTATCGATGAAGTCAATTTCTTGATTGCGGACTAAAGAATAGTGGCCGAAATGAGAACAAATAATCACTTTGGAGGAGTGATTTTTTAGCATAGCTTCAGACTGTAAAGCCTGAAGCTATGCTAAAAACTCCTCCTCCACAGTGATTATTCTTATTTCGACTAATACTTACAATTGATTTTGTTTGTTTGATGATGAAACCAATCGATTGCAAGATCATTTTGACTCTGTACTCTCTTCTGCAAACATTAATTTTAATTTTTGTTCTCTTATATAATCTTTATTTTGCCTTAGCTATTTATACTGGAGTGATTGGGGTGAAAATCCTAAAATTGAAGTTGCAGATTTGGATGGAGAAAACCGCACAGTGCTGGTTAGTAAAGGCTTGAAGTGGCCAAATGGTATTGCATTAGATTACATACATCAGCATTTATATTGGGTCGATGCTGGACTTCGGCATATTGAATTTTATGACCTAATACACAAAACCAGACATGTATTGGAACCAGAAAGTTCACATCCATACAGCATATCAATCTCTGGAAATTTTGCTTTTTGGACAGATTGGTCAAAGCGGCATTTGTATCAATTTAATCTAATAACAAGAGAGCAAAAGGTTGATTTTTACTTGATTTACTGGTTATGGAGATATGAGCAAATAATCCCTGTAGAGGAGTGTTTTTGAAACAATGCCTGAAGTTGTGTTTAAAAATCCTCTAAAATGATTGTTTACTCTTATTTTGACCACTGTGCAGTATATCAATATATTTATAATTTTTTGTTTTTTTTCTTGGTGAACAAATGAAATAACTTTATTTGTATACCCAGTGGGCGCAAACTTGTTCAAAGTCTGCAGTAAAGACACTAGAGCAACATTTTCAACGTAGTTCTAGCATCTTTGCTGCTGACTTTGAACAAGTTTTTGCCCACTGGATAATATTATTTTTTTGCAACATGATACAACTTGTGCTAATGGTTGAGTTTACCTAATGATGGCAAATTTATATTTAAAGCATGAATGTCACCTATGGATGAGTGTTATTTTAGTATAACAGCTCAGAACCACTCCTTCACAGGTGATGTCTAACAGTTATTTTCTGGCTTGCAGTTTTTCAAAATTAAAGATAATTGGAATCACATTATTTTTATCTCAGCAAGCTATTTTATGAATGTCGAATTTAATTGTTCTGGCATATACTCCAATTTAAAGTTATTTCTTAAAATACTTACTACAAAAAATTAAATAACTTTATTAATAGGGTAAAATTAAAGGATTAATAAATAAATCATACCAAATTAAGCCTGAATATAACTGCCGGACATGACTTGTGGAGGAGTGTTTTTTAGTCCTCCACAGGTGATGTCCGCAGCTATATTCAAACTTGCCCTTATTACACAGAAGTGATACGCAATAATCTACTTTCTAGTAGCCAAAATAAGAGCAAATAATAACTGCGGAGGAGCGATTTTTGAACTTAGCTTCATCCAACAAAGCCTATGAAGCTATGCTCAAACTCCCTTCTCCACAGTGATTATGTACTCTAATTTTAACCACTATTTGGACAATGTTTGGCACAGGTTTTTCTTTGATAAATACTTTTTCTTGTTAGTATAACAAGTTTAACTCAATTTTATATTCTA
The DNA here is from genome assembly GCA_032360805.1 of Neoturris breviconis. Taxonomy (NCBI): domain Eukaryota; kingdom Metazoa; phylum Cnidaria; class Hydrozoa; order Anthoathecata; family Pandeidae; genus Neoturris; species Neoturris breviconis. The sequence continues at coordinate 36,786 of JAULBZ010000031.1, forward strand.
TACATCAATCATTTCATGCCGTGCATTGATAAGTTCACATTGTGCATCGAATCATATACACTTTTGTACACACTGAAACAATTTGTTCACGTTGTGCAGAAAAGGATTAAGCGTTAGCGAAAAATGTGAAAAAAAAGCTAAACCTATTCATGCTAGGCTTTTTTAGTCTGTTCAAAACTAGGGAATCTGCCCCTCTCTCTTAAGAGCTCTAGATTGCCTTGGTTTTATACCATGAAACTTGATATGATATGAATAGTATCAGCTGTATTGAAAAATATTTTTGATGATGTCATTATTTTTTGCATTTATAATTTTACCGGAGATTTTTTTTTTTCACAATTTTTTTCTTCTTGATTTCGAACGTAAAACTAAAAATAGTAAAAATAAAATAAAATCTTATTTTTGGTATTGTTGACCTTTAAAAAGAGTGTGGTCGTAAAAGATTGGGACCAATTTTTGAAGAAAAACTAAAACTCTGAAAATTTCAGCTTCACAACGCATTCCAATCAAGAGTTATTACAAATAATATGGCAGAGCACCACCCTCAGCATAAATAGGGTTAAGTTTGTAATTTTTTGTGCATTCGATACACGGATACTTTTGCATATTTGTCTATAATAATAACATCGTCAAAAAGGATGCCCAATTAGCTTTGGTTTGGTCATTGAGACATTCCTTTACTTCCATCATTCCCAGAGTCATTTTATCTTCTTCCTTCTCATATGTTAGTTACACTTTAGCTAGCAATGCATTTTGTTGATATATTAGACATCAAGTAAATAGGAAAGGGATATGTCGTAGTCTGATCGTTACTATTCATTAATTTAATTATTCCGGACTTTATTGAAGCATGTTACCTGTTGCATTATCTATTGCCCTGTACCGTAAAGTTTAGGAATCGAACATAGTCTGAGAAAAGGCTAGATACGGCCAAGGAGGTTTTTATCAGAATAATTATCTCCCTACCGCTGATACCACATGGATCAGTTTTATTTCATGTAAATTGTATCAATAATGAACAATTTCAAGGAGAGCATGAATTCTGAACATCCTCTAGTACAGTCTCATTCCATGATTATTCACAACGTAAAGTTTTGATGCTACACTGATAAGATGTAGACTAGTTACACTGTGTGAACTCTTTAATGCACAGCATGAAAGTTTAGATCTTGAACTGACCAATGCACAGGTGAACTGTTTGATGCACAGCATGAGCTGTTCGATGTGCAATGTGAACTGTTTGATGCACCATGTGAACTGCATGATTCACAACGTCAACTGTTGACCTTGCCATCAGACAATCTGGATCTAACACAAAATATTATTTTCGATCTTTAATTCCAGAAAATTGCAGTTGTACCGGATATTATGGGCGTGAAAGCAGTCGATACATCGTTTAAATATGGCAGCAATAAATGTCAGTATAACAATAATGGTTGCAGTCATTTCTGTTTTAATAAACCAAAGCATGCAAAACCAAATATTGTATGTGGTTGCCCTGATGGCTATCAACTTGATTCTACAAAGAAAGGATGTACTGGTATGTGTTCTGGCCTGATTAATCTTCACCTATGCATAAAGTTTGAGACATAATCCTTTTATACAGTGATTGAAATATGAATAAATAATTAGTGTGGAGCAGTGCTATTTGAGGTTGTAATGCCTGAAGCTATGCTCAAACATCTCTCCTCCACACTGATTGTTTTACTTTTTGACCACTGCTTTTGGCATTTCAACATTTCTAAAATGCACTGAATGCAACAGTATAGTATACATTTTACACAGAGTGAAAATAAAGTGTCCATAGCTCGATTTATGACCATTGATCTGGTTCTCTATGTACAAAATATGCGATTTCTACTTTTCAGGCCTGTATATGAGTAGACTGAAATACCAAAATATGATTTGTTTTGCTATGTTTTGAACCTAATGTAGAGTGAGTGGCACAATATTCAGTGCTGTCTTTTCCAGATCCCATTTTGAACCTGCTTTCAGTGGTCAACATATGAATAAACTATCACTGTGAATGAAGAATGTTTTAGTATAGCTTCAGGCTTTATAGGCTGAAGCTATTCTCAAAAATCACTCCTCCACAGTGATTATTTGCTCTTATTTCTACCACTGACTTTAGTAAATACACCTTGTCCAACTTTTGTCATTTTATAAACAAAATGTTTGTCTTCTATCTAGCTGTAACTGGGTATCTTTTATATTCAACTCAAAATTATGTCAATCTGTTATCACTGGATCCTGGTCAAGATTCTACTGTTCCAAAGATACTTGATTCTGATATTACTCACTTGAGCACTCATTCAGGAAGTCGTCATGTATTTTGGGTACAAAATATTGAAGGAACTCATTCTGCTAGAGCTATTAAAAGTGTTCTGTTAAACGACACTGGCTCTATTTCTATCATACAGACCGGTTTCTATGCTGCTATTGGTGGCATAGTGGTTGACTGGATTGGTGCAAATATATACTGGACTGAAGAAAGTTTAAATCGTGTTGAAGTATCAAAATTAGATGGAAAATATAGACGAACTTTATTTCACACTAATCAACGATTGAGTTTAATATCTATTAATCCGATTAGAAGGTATATTTCAGTTTTCGAAATAATCACTGTAGAGGGCTATGTAGCCTGAAACTATGCTTGAAACCACTCCTCCACAGTGATTATTTGCTCTTATTTTGAACACTATATTTCAAAGCTGAAAAATTAAGCTTGAATATAAGTGTAAAAAATCACCGGTGGAAGAGTGTTTTTTAGTAAACACTCCTGTGGTCTTTCCGATGATATTTGGCAGTTATTTCAAGGCTTATAGTTACATTAACACTTTTACTTCACTTATAATTTGTTTCTTTTTCTAGAAAGCTTTACTGGTTTGAAGAATATGAGCGATATTCTAACCTATTTCAATCAAATTTGGATGGAACAGCAAGAACCATTTTGACAAACATTACTGGTCATCCTAATGGCTTAGCTGTAGATGTTAACAGCAGTCGAATATTTTGGGTTTCAAAGAACTCGCACAGCATCGAAAGTATTTATCATGATGGCAGTGATAGAAAAGTAATTACAACCTCTTATGCTTCCCCAATTGGATTGACTGTGTTTCGAGATCGATTGTATTTTTGTGAACAGGAAAGCATGGAGGACTCACTAAAATCTTCAATTATATCTGTTGATAAAAAAACTGGAATACACAAAGTCACTGTAAAAGTTGAATCGGAAGGAGTATGGTTTCAAAGTATTGCTGCATTTCATGATAGTCTACAGATAGGTATATACTTCTTTTCTAAGTATTGTTATACACAATGTAAAAATAGTATCTATGGAGAAGATTCCTGAGTCATTTATTTGATAGTTCATAGGTTTCTTTCTAAGAATGAAAGCATTCTACTAAAAATTTGTTAACATTCACCCTTTGTCGGATACTAAGACCTGTCTCAGTGGTCGAAAAATTGAGCAAATAATCACTGCAGAGGAGTGATTTTTAAGCGTAACTTCAGACTACAAAGCTTGATGTTATGCTAAAATATCACTCCTACATAGTGATTAATTACTCTTGTTCTGACCACTGTGTCTATACTTGATTTTTGTTTTAGCCGTATGAAGGAATTTCTGTATTTCTAATGCATAGATTTATGGCAATCTATTACGAAAAGGTTATGACTACTGAGCTGTATGCATATCTGACTGTATATACAAGCATGCAGTCATGTCCTATCCTAATGAATTATCAGACAAATATATACTAAGTACAACTAACACTCTTAATAATTTTGTCTACAAACCTCATAATAACTGTCAGAAATTAACCTGTGGCAGAACTCCTCCGTAGGTAATGTCTGGCAGTTATTTTGAGTCTTGACCATATAGTGAGAGGCAAGAATGTGATTTCAATTTCTTGATTATTATAGGTGAAAATATATGTGAGCGCAGGAACGGTGGTTGTCAGCATTTGTGCTTTGCGACATCATTAATGAATCGTACTTGTGAATGTGAAATGCATTACACATTAAATAGCGTAGATAATACTTCATGTATTGGTAAGTTCGGGTTTGAAATAAGAACAAATAATCATTGTGGAGGAGTGATTTTTGAGCATTGATTCAGACTAGAAAGCCTGAAGCAATGCTCAAAAATCCCTCATCCACAGTAATCTTTGTTCTGAAGTCTTTTGTCATCTTTCTGGAAAATAACATTTAATAAGATAAAGGATGGTTCTTGCAATATATAAGTATAAATGTCCAAATCTCAGTAACATATTACTTCGAATGAATGCCTGGAACATTTATTAAAATTTTCAATTTTTAAGGAGGGATGGGGTGTTTATTGAATTTGTTGAAAAAAGGTAACAAATTCTTTCCATATTATACGTTACTGTATTATTGTATTTCCATATTATACTACAAATAAACTATATAATTTTGACTCGTTCGTATGCTATGAGCCACCAAAAAGGAGTGTATGGTGGTCATATTTTCCTAGTACAAATCCAAAACACAATGTCCATCTGATCTTTCCTCACATTTGGGTGGGTATTAAATTTATATAGGTATTAAGTTTATTAAATATTTCATTCTAAAAGAGGGGTGTTTAATGGAGGGGGAGCGTTTAATTAAAGAATATCAACAAAAAACAAAGAAATTGACTAAACGGGTTGGTTTTTGTTTACGTTTATATTACTGTACCTGAGAGAGAAGGGAGACTCGTACTAAGAATGTATGCGTAGCAGTGTTCAAAATAAGAGGAAGTAATCACTGTGGAGGAGTGATTTTTGAAAATTGCTTCAGGCTAGGAAGGTTGGAAGGTAAAATGCAAGTTTAAGTGGAATAACTAAATAACTGAAAACAACTTGTATTCTGTGGTAAATTGATAACTAGACATAGCCTTTCCGTTGAAATTGCCATTAACACTAACCCGTTTATATAATGACCAAAAAGTACAGTTCTTGTCAATATCTGAATCACTGTCTAAATCATTCTTTGTGCATTTTCTTTATAGCACCTGATCAATTCATTTTACTAAGTGAAAAATCAGTAATATACAGAATATTGTTAGAACGGCACCTACCTGAAGTCCCATTGCACATTCCGGCATATATTAATGCTACTCAAATTGATTACAACATTCACACAGAAACTATCTACTGGTTGAATTCCACCAAAACACCACATCGAATCCATTACTTAAATCATACAGTCATAAAAACAGTAGATCTTGGTGTAAAAGATGCTAATCCATGCTCATTTGTTATTGATTTTTTTACGAACAGCTTATACTGGATAGACAAGACAACATTTTCAATTGGTTATGTTAGCCTTGATGATTCAAATAAGTCTGGGATTATATTTATGAATAAGGATTATCATCCAAGTAAACTTGCTATATTACCGGAAAAAGGGTTAGTATATTTCTATCTTGTTTTGCAATGCTTAAAATATGAACAAGTAGCCATTGTGGGTGAGGGATTTTTTAGCATAGTTTCAGACTACTATCGTAAAATGTCACTCCTCAATAATTATATTGCTCTTATTTCAATTTTTCGTATCGTAGATTAATTTCGAATGATTGAACTTACCTGTCAGGTGATGTCGCTTTTAACCAATGTAATGGCTTTGAATTTGCCTAGTGCAGATCTGCCTAAGTCACTGTTGGAGATAACTGTAAATAGTGTCTGTAAAGCAGGGGTGTAAAATCACCTTTCTTGAATATGATTGACTCCTTTGTAGAAGGAGCCAATCAATTCTGAGTTCATTGTACTCTCTTTCGTAGGTATTATTATTATTTTTTTTATTGGTTTTAGATTATTATTCTTTGTTAATGAACATTTATCGAATGTGAAATCTGGTTTCGATTCAATTGAATCCATAACTTTAGATGGTGTATTACAAAAACAGTTGCAAAGATTTAATGAACATTCACCGAAACCAGATCATGAACGATACGACCGATTCGATATTGCTGTCGATTATCAAGCTGAACGATTATTTTGGTTAAAAAATAAAGAAAAGAAGATATGGAGTGTTAGCATTAAAGGTAAATTACTGCATAAGTACTGAGAAAGAAGGGTGACAGTAATTCTTGATATAACTGTTGGTAGTCACCTGTGGAGGAGTGTTTTTTGCAAAACTGAATGACTGAATACAGTAATGCAATGGACAAGAACTTGTTCAAAGTTACGACGCTAGAACAATGTTGAAAACTTTATTCTAGCGTATTCACTGCAAACTTTGACACAATTTTTTGCCGTTTTGTTAACAATCGTTTTAAGAGGCATTATTTATTGTTTATTATTTTGCTTTTCTCATTTTTGTCTTCTTTTTTTTCAGAGGCCTGCTGATTTTGTTGATAAAACTGAATTTTGTTTTATAGGGGGTGTTGTAAATGAAGAAATGGCGTTTCATAAATTAGCATATCATCCTGTGTCTATAGCTGTCCATGGCACATATCTTTATTGGGTTGATGTCGAGCAGTCTAGTAGTATTGAAAAGTTGAAGAAAGTGCAATTACATCAAGAGGGCGGTGTACCATCAAGAAAGAAAATTTCACATTTCAATCGAAGGTACAAAAATGCAAATGATCTGATAATGGTTGATTTGAAGCGAAAAGAACGTAAGTATATATAATTTATTGTTGTTTTTTATATGGAGATGTTCTCTCTGCCATCTCCAACCTTTGGCCCTTGTTTCTCCAGCCCAAATTTATCGCTGGTCCATGACAGTGCTAGCCCAAATTACTTCCAGCGTAACTCTTTCTAGATGATATAAACATTGACCCTAATTACCGCCACAAGGGAACAAATAAAGCCACTTAAGGCCGCTGAAATTAAGGGCCAAATAAGGTACATTTGTCAGATTTATTGATATATCTTTACCGGAAATACTACTTTGAATTAGACTTTTGAAGTTATTTACAAACGAATGTATTACCATATATTATACAGTGTTTGAAATAAGAGCAAATAATCACTATGGATGAATGCAATATTGCAATGCAACATTAATTGTGTCGTTTCATAAGAAGCTGATGATGTGCTTTAGATTCTCTCCAAATTATCTCTGTGGGCAAGGGTACTGCACGAGGTGACGATTTGTAAGGAGCCATCTCCAAAATTCGTTTTAAAAAGCAGATATTTTAGCAGCTTTAAAGTAGTTAAAATCAATAAATTTGAGAAAAATTAATCTACAATGAAGAGTGTTAAGTCAACGAGCTTGCAATTGATTAATGAAGGAACCAATCAATTGCAAGATCGTTGATTCAGCACTCTTTCCCTAAGAACGAATTTTAGAGATGGTCCCTAATATTAGTTCGATATGAAGATAGCCAATCCATTGCAAGATTGTTGACTGAGTACTCTTTTTGGACGCTCCCTCGCTATCATAGAGGTTAAAATAACTGTCGGTCATGGTTGTAGAGAAGAACATTTTCCTAATATTTTTAGCCAAATTAGTTAAAAATGTTTAGAAAAATTTCCTTCGCAGTGATGACCGACAGTTATTTTAAGCCCTGCTTATCATTTTTAGGCACCCATCCTTGTAAATTTAACAATGGAGGTTGTAGTCACATTTGCTTCATCTTTTGGTTAAAAGACGACATCAGTGAAGCTCGTTGTGCATGCCCACGTGGTTACTTATTCAAAGAAAACAGCCACGTGCATTGCAAAAGTAAGTAGATACCCTTTTCATTATTACTGCTAATTCAAGAAATAATCCTTGCAGGCACGTGACGTCAAAAGATGTTTCTCAATATTATAAAGACTTCGAAGAAATTAACACAGTATGACTGCTGTATACGGACCCATATAACTCCGTATTCGGTACTTATTTACCCTGTGCAACGCTTCTATAATATGACCAGTGGGAAAAAACTTGTTCAAATTCGGGAGTAAAGACCCTAGAACAACGCCGTTCGACATTGTTCTAACGTCTTTGCTGCGGACTTTAAACAAGTTTTTGCCCACTGGGCATGTTCTTTGTGAAGATTGCGTTAATTCACTTATTTTGACCTCTGGTGACTAAATGAATGTGTTTATATTTCAGGGAAAGAAATAACAAACTGCAAAGATGTTTGTGACAGTACATGTCGACCTTCTACAGTTCTATGCGAAGATCTAGCTAAATGTAAAGGAAATGTTCAACATTCTGAATGCTGTATGTAGTAGTTTTTAACATCAAAATTATTCTCTATGTTTTTAAGAAGGTTCACCTTTTCGGGACAATCTCACGATTTTGTAATGAGTTGGTTCCTTCTTACTGATAAAATCCATGCATTCATTACAAGCTCGTTGACATAACTTTTGCGTAGTTTCGTTTTTAGGTGAGGCACAACCCACCAGAACTTATGCATAGTACCATCTGTAGTATTGAAACTTTCCACTTAGGTCAACTCGTAATTTACATTTTAGCGTACTTACTCTTTTGGACGTCATTACTTCTGATGATGTCATCCAGACAAAACAGGTGGTGCAAAAGCATTTTTAGAAATAAAGAAATGGCCAGAAAACTTGGTTGCTATGGGAAAATTATCATTGACTATGGAAAAATGATCTAATCATATAAGCCATTCATTTAGAAGTTAGGAAACAAAGTATAATAGGGACTTTGAGATGGTCCCTTACTAGCGTTTTTAAAAGTTTCACTTCCCAAATTAGTGACAATTGGTCTCTGCAAATTTAGCACGGGAATTTATTTCATCAAGTTCAGTGATTGAATGTTAGTTGAATTAATTTATTTCAGTGTGCAAACCTGGTGAATTTCGTTGTCCATCAATGACTTGTATAAAATTTGACGCGATGTGTGACGGGAAATATGATTGTGTCAATGGCGAAGATGAAAATGAAAAAGAATGCGAACAGATCAATAGTAAGTAAATCCTTAAGGCGGATTTCCAATAGGCGATTCGTTCGCGTAAATTGTAAATGAAGCCATTAGATTGGTTGAAAGCTTCATTTAGAATTCACCTGGTTGAAATCCGCCTTTAATCCTTAAGTAAGAATTATATTGCGAACGAACTTTTTAAATTCATACTTCCCTTCCATCAGGCACACGATGTCGCGACGTCGTTTTGACGTTTTTCGACGTTGATCCTATGACATGTGCATATGTCTTGCTTTAAACTTTGTCGCGACCCAATGGAAACGACACAGAAACATTGATAAGGTTTAAATTTTATGTTTGCCAGTTGCTTTGACGTATTCAATCGTGTTGTGCTAAAAAAATATGTCTTCCACCCATTGGCACACGGCGAAGGACCAACGTCGAAATAGCGTCGATTTGAGATTGTTTCGACGTTGATCTGACGTGTGCCTGCAAGGCATTTGCTTCTTAAAAATGATTCCAGTTAATTTGAATGGCATACACTGCCCTTCCTTATAGTTTGTTTTTTGATCATATTATATTTGTTTTTATTTTAGACAAAACCATGGCAACGCCGCCACCTCATACGACTCCAACTTTATCAGAGCATCCTGAATCGAACTATTCAACGTACACTGCTGGAATAATCAGTGGCGCTATAATTACGTCGTTGATATTTGTATGTGTCTTATATATTGTATGTATTCACCATCATAAAAAGGTTCGCTTACTAAATAAACAGGAGCACACTTTGTTAGGAAAACCAAAGTTTAAGTTCGAAGCTGGGTTGGATACTGTTTCCATTATTGCACCAACAGAATCACTTCTTGAATCGTCGACCGTCTCGAAAAATACCGAATATCGTTATATTACTGGTTCGTCTACTGACGCGACGGATACTTTGATGATACCGTCTAATCCACCTCCGTCAATAATGACGTCTACGTTTACCCTTGATATGGATTCAGTAAGCAGAATTGGAGATGATTATAATAGTAACTACTGCGAAGACGTGGATATACCGGCACCGCCATCTACTCCTATATATGTACCAAGCGATGCCGAATCGATAGCGACATTTCAAGTATGTGATTCCGACGTGTCGTTTTTGCAAAAACAACAACGACAACAACAACGACCATGTATATATTGCAGAAAACAAACTTGTGCATACAATGATACGTCATTACGTGATAATAGAAGGCTTTGTTGTCAAGTTACTGCACCGTCATTAGCAAGCAGCTATATTTCAACGAGAAGGAAGCAAGGTTATAACAGAAACAGTGCGAACAGTTCAATAGACTCGCAAAACGGGCCGTCATTGACCCGCCAGTTGTCATATTTAACAAGCATAGCTGATTCTGTTTACAGTCGTGATCGAAGATTATTACCATCTTTAGCGAGTGAAAACAGTTTATCGCGATATTCATCACAAACAAGTATGGTGACAATACGAGAACTTAAGGACGGAGAGTATGGCGACTACGGAAGTAGTACGGACTCGTACGGTTTATATGCGCCGCCGCCTTCTCCCGGATGTGAGTTTACATCTGACATGAATGACTTTACTGAATTTAAAGATGAAGTAGAAGAAGCATTCGAGATTGATTTTTTACTCGATTCACATCGACCACCTCAATCACCTCGTGGGGAAAGTGAATTGTTTTAAACTTGTTCAGATATAAATTTAAATAGTATCTACGAAGGAGAGTATTGGTTCATGCGACGCTCCTTCTCAGATACTATTTACGTTTCCTTCAAAATATCCGTAAATGCTAACTGCGAAAAAAGTATTTGGTCAAGATCTTGAATTAATTAATTTCCTCAGATACGATTTTTCACCAGAGTTGCACGTAGAGTTGACTATATGTCTTTATAGCAGGGGTTAAAATAACTCCCGGTCATCACTGTGGAGGAGAGATTTTTTAGAATATTTACAGTCAGCCTGCTTTATATAGAGGCAACTTGAATAATAATTTAAAATGTTGCCTATGTTGGAAGTAAACTTCGTAGAGAATAATACCGAGTCAATGATCTTGCAATTGATTGGTTTCTTCGCACATAAGAAACCAATCCATTGCATGCTCATTGACATACCACCCTTCTGTGCAGTTTCCTTTTCGTTGAATTTAGTTATCAAGATCATTGACTTGCACCCTTCATCGCAGATCAAGCTTGAATATAACTGCCGGTCATCACTTGTGGAGGAGTATTTTTGAGTATAGTTTTCAAGCTGAAAACTATACTCAATAACGCTCCTCCACAATCGATAGTCTGTAGTTATATTCAGGCTTGCAAATAGTATTTACGATTATTTCGAATGGACCTGTTCACAAAATAATGAAAACGAGGCGTTGGTTGCTCAAAGTAGAAACTTGCTGCAATGCAATAACTTCCTTTTGTACAGTGACTTTCACAAAAAGAAGGTTATTGCATTGCAACAAGTTTCTGTTTTGAGCAATCAATGCCTCGTTTTCATTATTTGTGAATAGGTCTGCTTGAAATAACTGCTGGTTATCACTGGAGAAGAGATTTTTTAGAATATTTTCAGCCAAATTAGCTGAAAATATTCTGAAAAATCTCTTCTCCACAGTGATGACCGGCAGTTATTTCAAGCTCTAGGTCTATCATGATGTTAATATGTACATATATACCTATCATCGCTTGACGCGACATTTATTTTTATGCTAATACCTGCACACAGTCTATTTTGATAATATGCATATAGCCAAAGCTTTTGCCAAATATTATTTCTCTAAATATGATGAACCGAATGAAAAAAATAATGTGTTTTTGTTCCTTAGTATCTTACTAACCCAACGTAAAGATCGATTCCCACTAAGCGAAAAATTCGCTGCGAAAACCAAAAGTTAACATTGCGTTCGTGGAAACTGACGTCATATGATAGTAGAATTTGACGTTAGACGATGCGGACGTCAATTTCTACCAATGGAATATCTTCTTTTGGCTTTCGCAGCGAATATTTTGCATAGTGGAAATCAAGCTTAAAGGTGTCGACTATGTCCGCTCAGGATTGTATAGACCTATTCACAAATACATGAAAGCAAGGTGTTCGCTGCTCAAAGTAGAACTTTTTGCAATCATGGTTGCAATGCAGCAATAACTTTCTTTTTGTGCAGGACGGTGTTGATATATTTGTGAATAGGTTTATTGTTTATTGGAGAACAGGGCGTGAAGAAACTACTATATTCGGTATGTATAATTTGAACAACTCTTAAGCTGGAAGTCCAGAAATGAACATCATTGATAGAGAGATTCAGTTATCAGTTCAACCTCGTCCCCAGTGCTCTTGACGTTTAGCGCTCTCACGGTGGTAAGCGTCCTCATGTAGTTATAGCATGTACTTTTCTGGTGCATGGTTGTGATACTACCTTGCAAAGTGGTTCTTAGTTTTTTAAATCGGTAGTAGTGGCAGTTTACCATTTCGAACGTGACAAAGTCGTTTTCATAAAAAATAGAGCTAAAATAAGAATTTTTGTAAAATCAGAAGGTAATGAATGAATACAAAATGAAAAAATATCCTGAAAGGTAATTCTGAATCTTTGTCACGCTAGAACGTTAATACTGCAATCTTGGACGTAAACTATGTTAAAAATACAAGTCTCATATTCCATCCCTTCCCCTACCCAATGCCCCTCCCCCAATCTCGATGTTAGTCTTTACATTTGCTGTGTACATACAGAGGAAATCAACATTATTAATAATTATGTCCACGATTGTAAGTGATGGGTATCTCAACCACGTATAAAGGTTGTAGTAGTAACAACCATGGTTATGGTTTTCAGTTTTCCTCGGATTTAAAGGATTTATTGGTCAAATCGAAGTCGGAAAAATACAAAAACAAAGAGTAAAGTCTTAAAGACCCTAAGCGTGTTACTGAAGACTTTGAACAAGATTTTTGTCGCTGGGTTAGATGGTCGGAAAACTAATCGGTTACATAAATGTTGGCACTTGTTGGGATATGTTGCGTGAAATTGGATTCTAATTTTTGAGCCAACATGTGCCAACATTTCTCCTTTTTTAATGTTGGCTCCGTTTGGTAACCCGACGCAACATTTTTGGGTCAGCGCATGTCAATTGAATACAAAATATTTTGCATTCTTCAAAACGGATCAATGTCCTTGTTAAAATGGCGACTAAGGCAGTAGCATCAAAATGCTTTGCAACTATTTTAATGTTAGACGTTCTCGAAGATGAAAAATGAAAAACGGGAAAAACTAGCCGATAGATCAGGATCCAACATTCCGAAATTTGATGTTGATGTTGGATCTAACATGTTGACACCGTTTAATAGGGTCTAATAGGGCATAGTATAATATGATCTCAATATGTATTCCTTATATATTCCTTATATTCTTGACCTTGACGAAACAATATTATTGCCATAATAAGAAAATGTATAACAAAAAGTATAAAAATAATAAAATGTCAACTGAAACTGATGCGTGGTTGTAACTAATATTGATTAATATTGATTAATTAAGCGCTTCGTGTTTTTATCTTTTAACTTTTCCAACGTTCTGTGCTTAAACCGAATATTTTAGTCGGTGGGAAAAACAATCTCATACACCCAGGGCTTCTTGACTTTTTGAAAAGCAAGAACAAAACGCCCCGGGTACGAGGTTGCGGCAAAAAGAGACTTTTTAACCAACCAACTAAACTTTGATTTCGACTAGTCAAGTTTACACCGCTTCTTTTCTTCTTCTTTTTCCCCGATAAAGCGATAGGATCGAACTCGTTCTCAGGGCTTCTTGCCTTTTCCGCTATTCCGTGTTTCGAAAAGGCAAGAAGCGCCCTGGGAACGAGGTTGCGATAGGATAAGTAAGAACTTCTCTGCGTCTCCTCTCTCCCCCGTGTTTTCTACAGCAGTGTATAGCAAACGACTTCTCCAGTTCTACCTAAAGGTCCTCTAGTTCAAAAAGTTATTTCCTCCATTTTTTAAATTTTTTTTGGAGGGTGGGTGGGTAGGCACTCTCTTTCACAGAGGCTTTTACGGAAGGGGCTTTTACGGAAGTGAGTCTTTTGGAGCTTCGCGCTTCCTAATTTTTTCAACTGAATACAACTGAATTCAACTGAATACAACTGAATTCATCTGAATACAACTGAATGATTGTGTATGTTTTTGTAAAATATATATAATATAAAAGGGATGGGTAGATTTTCTGCTACTTGGTGTCAAGGTGCAGCAATTCTCGATGCTTTAGTCTAAAAAAAGGCCCAATTTCCGCGAAAATCTCGAAATTTGGTTCCCTCCTCCCCTCTCAACAAAACAACAAAAGCTCAGGAAAGGATGGAATCAAAGCTGAAATGCTAAAAAATGCTCCAGATATAGTTTTTAATGAAATTTTAAGATATTCAATGAAACAGCAAAGACTGGGAAATATCCAATAGAACTAAACCAGGGTACAATAACTGCATTACAAATACCAGGAAAAGGGACCAATTTAAAATCTTCGTCCTATCACCCTTTTATCAATGCTACGTAAAATCTTAATATGTATGAAAAAACGATTATCAACAGGTTTGATACAGAAATCCCACCATCGCAAGCCCTACAGAACCGGACGCAGTACAACTGAACACGTATTTTCAATTAAACTTCTTGCTCAAGACAAATACTTTTAGACGAACTATCTCCAACTATCGACAGATGCGGTAACAATTTTAGCGACCTTTTTGAAACAGACACGGGAGTACCACAGGGTGATGACCTTAGTGCAAATGAATTTACGTACTACCTAGCAAAAGCCCTATCCTCACCACACCAAGATCATCCATATTTTAATTCACAACAACAAGCACCTCAACACATAACATCCGAACACTGCTATTCAAAACCAATAAATAAAAACGTATATATCAATCAAGAATACGCTGATGACATCTCCTTTATATCTTCTAATCCTAACGAAATCGAATATAAAAGAAATACATTACCAACTAAACTTAAAAATCGAAACCTTACCATCAACGAATCAAAAACCGAATACTACGAGATCTCCAGAAACGGAAAAGACGA